>BMAO01017168.1:0-135921 GCA_019973975.1 Trichonephila clavata
CAACGTTTCTAAACTTTACTTTAAGATCTTCGTTAGTGCATATTTCTAGTGCTTAATTCTTACAATATAATATTTTTTTTCAAAGCGACCCTATGAATTCATTGTCTTCTGTGGTACTACGATAGTCAAAACATTCTGAAACCTAATTTCAAAATCTAAAAAAAGGGCATTTAAATGTTGGCGACGTCCAAAATTATGCTCCTTTAGCTTAATTCTGTCAAGAAGGCTGTGCGAAATGTAGTCCTAATAACACATTTATGCTGTCGTCTTGTAACAGCAAATAAACTCCATTAAATTTAGTAAATAAATCTGTTAAATAGGTAAGTCTAGTTTCCACTCGCGATTAAATTTCCTTTTAATATTAGTCACGATCTGGTTTAGTGAGAGCCACAATCGTAGACCCCCATTTACACCTCATGAACCCCCAAATTATTTTTTTACTGTCGTGGACCCCTTACAGATCGTCATAGACCCCTGGGGGTCTATATCCCCTTTGGGAATCACTGGTATAGAGTATAAATAATTGTATGAACTGCTTTCAACTTATTATTTATAATCTTTTTCATCTCTTATCGCTTTATTATCTTTTACTTTTTGATATCCTTATTCTTTGTTGAGTCACTTATCCTTGTACTTGTAGAACGAACATTTTCTTCAAGAAACGACTGATTTTTTCGAGAAAATCATTAATAACTTCATTATAATCAATTTCCGTTGCAATATCATTTTGAGTGCATTGCAAACTGTTAATCTTTTCATTTTCTATAGTAGCTCGCATTTTAATCTTTACTCTCTAGAGGACAGAAATATTTCCCTCGTGATTCGCTAGGCGGTGGTAGCTGTAGTTTTTTATTTTCCCCTCCAATTTTTTTGCGCCTTAGACAAGTGCCTAAGTGGAAAAGCGGCACTGGCTTTAGATTACTATTATAGAAGTGATACATTATAGAAGTGATTTTCAAGATTTTATTTTTTGATTTATAGATTTCTGCGTGCTCAACTTATTTATTAAAGGCGATATTACCGTAAAAGAACTAAGCACAAATGGTTCCAAATCAAATACAAATATGAATTTTAATTTGGATAGGTGTTGGATCTCACAATTTTTGAAATGCAGTTCCGTAATAAGGATAATACCAGAGCTTGCTGTTTATTTTTCCTAACTTGCATATTACACTACGTAAAAAAATTTTGAGGATCAATTCCAGTATAAAAAGAAATGCAGTAATATTTGATATGAAGGATCTTCAATGAAATCAGAATCGAAATCGTGACTCGATTGAATGAGAGCTATATCAACGTCACACTATAAAACAGTCCGAGGGATATTGGTGGTGGACCTCGTAATTTTTGAACTTTGGTCAAAAAACGAGGACGACATCTGAGCTGGCGTTTTCTTCTCCTAACTACCACACCAACAGGAGGACATTGAGCCTCGAAAAAATTTTGTGCATCTGCCCCCTCTATATTGGCTGAGTTTTAGAGACACTAGAGATCGAACTCATGACACAATGGTGAAGAATCCGTGACCATGACCACTAGGCTACTAGAATCAAATTGCTCGGTTGAAAGCCAATTGTTTGAGATCAGATCTCTAGACTTCCATAACCCAAACATCAATTCTAATGCGAACAAATAAATTAAAAAATTAAGATAGAAACACCGCAAATTTCTAATTCTTTAGTGAAGTAGCAAATATGAAACAAAATTGTTTGTAAAAAGTTACACAATTAAAATATGATACAATTTGGTATTTTAAAATCAGGCCATATATTCAAGGGAAATTTACAACCTTTCATAATACTTATTATCTAATGACTTAAATTTAATAATTTGCACTTTTTTCAACTTTCTTTTATAAATTAGGAAACTGCACTTCATGAAAGTTCAATAATATACTTCTGGGTATAAAAGCTGCATTTTGAGGAATAATTCTTCATGTTTAATTAGAACATGAATTTTTATTTTATATTAAAATATTTTTTGTATCTTTTATTGTTTTTAAAGAGTCGCAGCTGAGTTGTGATTTGAATTTTGATTTGCCAAAGGTCTGTCATGTGAAATTCTGCAAGTGCTAATTATAATGTGAAACGGGTGGTATTGTGTACAAGTTAGGATAATACCAGTTAGCGAACCAGTTTATATATATATATATATATGTGCCACAGTGGTATTCAAACTTTTTAAACTCATGTAACCCTTAGTGTTAACGCCCCGCCTTTCTTTTGATGATGTCATCGATAGGTGGCGTGCCTGTTCCTTTATATAGTGCATGTTTTGTAAATAAAGTTCAGTGTGTGTGTGTTTTACAGTCTACTTGCTTGTGTTGTGAATTTCTGTGTCTAGTGCGTGCGCAAATATTTGGTCCGACCGATCGGAGAGAAAGGTCGGTGACCTGAGGATTTAAGTGTGCTGAATTCGACTATGAAATATTTGAAGTAATGTGAATTGCGTTTGAGAGTGTGGGCGGATTCATGTTTGTTAATTATTCGTATTGTGCTGTCGCAGGTTTTACTTGTCATTAATTGGTTTATGTGTAGAGTTTTAGTGTGAATTTGTTGTTATTAATATTGCAGTGTATTGTGTTGTCTGCCTTTGAATTATTCCTTGTTTAATGGTTGCGTTGTCAGTGATTTTGGTTTACTTGGGTTCGAAATTTGAATGTGAAGTTGGGTTTTCTGTTTAGCTGTTCTGTGTAGTTTAATTTTTGTGAATATTAATGGCTTTTAAATTAAACTATAAGGTTAGCGGAGGAAATGGGTCTGGAGATTCCTGCTGAGGCTAAGGTGATTCAACTGAAAAACCTAATTGAATCAAGTGATTTGTATAGGGACGATATTGACTTTGTACGTGAACTCATGTCAAATATTTAAGAAGAAAAGAGGGATGAAATAGAATTGCAGAAATTAAAATTATCCCAATTTGAAAAAGGGCTAGAGCTTATAAATGCAAAGAAGGGTTTAGCCGATATATCCCAAGTTTCTGAAACAAAAGAATCGAGTTCCCTAACCAATAACTTAGAATGTTTAATTCGAAGTGTGAAAGTTTTGACAATTCCTATCCCTGTTAAATCGGAATCGTATAAAAAACTTGTTTTTTTCATTCTTTGGAAAGGGCATTCGAAAATAAATCTGTACCTAATGAATTTAAAGCAGAGATTCTGTTAAATATTCTAGGAGAAAAAGTAAATAACTTGCTTACTTATGTTTATCAGGAAGACTTGAACGATTATAAAAAAATAAAAGAATTAGTATTATGGGAATTTCAGCCCACACCACAAGAGTGTCTTAATAATTTTAAAAGAGCTCAAAAACAACCATTGGAAAATTATGTTCAATTTGCTTCTCGTTTGTCTGCTTCCTTCGGCTATTACTGTCAATTGCGCAAATAACAGATCTTAAATCTCTGTGTGATCTTATAGTTTCAGATAGACTTTTTGAGACTCTAGATCATGAATTAAAGACGCATATTGGAATTAAACAGAGTGAAGGCTTTTTCAAACCTAAGCAGCTTGGACGAGAGTGTGACATTTATTTATCATCTAGAGGTGTGAATTCGAATGAATTAGTGAATAGAATGCCGTGGGTGAATCAAAACGAGTGGTAGGAAATAAATGGCAAAGAACTCCAAATTGGAAAACAAATACAAATGTATCCAAGTCTTCTTGTCGGAAACTAAAAATACAACTTGTGTTCTTTGTAAGCGATTATCACACTCCCTTTCTAAATGTCCACAATTTAGGCGACTTTCAGTCTGGGAAAGAGCGGAGGTGATTAAGCGAAATAATCTTTGTTTTCGTTGTTTTATGCCTCATAATTGAGTGAATGTCGGTCAGTTAAAAATTGTTTTTGCTCGAAGCCTCATCATAGCTTGATTCACTTCCCGCGTGAAGACTCTAGCTATCCCCCGTCTCAGTTGAAATTCGATGCACCTGTTTTTATTCCAAAACAGAGCGAGGAAACTCCGGAAGCGGTTTCGCAATCCAATTGGTAGCGACTAGCCTTGTGAAGGGAAAGGCAAAAAATGTTCTTTTAAGCACTATTCTTGCATTTGTTAAAAACAAATTCTCGCAATGGGTTGAAGTGAGATGTTTTCTTGATAGTGGTTCTCAATCTTGTTTGTGTACTAGATCGTGCGCAGGGAGGTTGCATCTTAATTTGGAGAAAATAAATACCGTGGTTTCATGCATTAATGATGCTAGTATGGTGGTGAAGAATTGTGTAAGGACTTCGGTGGCAAACAGAAATAAAAGCTTTGAGAAAGAGTTATTGATGCTGGTGGTCAATAAAATTGTCGATCTTATTCCAAATAAAGTGGTCAGTGTGGATGTTAATATTTCGGAGCATGTGTCTTTAGCTGATCCTGGGTTCAGTGTTCCTGACAAATCGATATGTTGATTGGAGCGGAGGTCTTTTATGAGCTGTTGAAACCGGGAAAGATATATGTTGAAAACTCGCAATTGCTGTTGCAAAATACTATCTTTGGTTACGTTGTTAGTGGGATTGTAGATCAGGTGGTGGAGGATCGTGTTCATTGTGGGTTGGTTCTCGACGATGACTTAAACAAAACGTTGAAACAATTTTGGGAAATCGAAAGCGTTGAAGTAGAGCTTAAGGAAAACACGGAGGCTTCTTTATGTGAGGAACATTTTGCGAATACCCATAAGAGAAATAGAGATGGTAGATATGTAGTATCAATGGCTTTGAGTAAGGATCCGTCGTGTTTAGGAAATTCCAAAGATAAAGCTGTAAGCCAACTTAATTCGTTGTGGAAGCGTTTGTCTAGGGATTCGGAATATTTGTTTTTGTATGCGGATTTTTTGAGTGAGTATGAGGAGTTGGGTCATATGGAAAGGGTTGTTGAGTCAAATGAACCGCCCACACAATACTATATACCCCACCATGGAGCGCCTGATATAGAGATTGCCCGTCGGCTACAGTCAGAACTACAAGATGCCCTACAATCTTGCGGAATGGTACTTCGCAAGTGGTCTTCTAACTCTCCTGAGTTGTTGAATAGTTCATCGTCGTCCGACGTTGAGCACTCCTTCTCAGCTGAGTCCGACTTGTCTGTGAAAACGTTAGGCATCAGTTGGAAGCCGTTACAAGATCGTTTTGTGTTTAATGTCTCAATTTTGAGTAAATCATCGTTTACTAAGCGTGAAGTACTGAGTGTCATAGCGAGGCTTTATGACCCTCTTGGTTTCGTGGGTCCAGTGTTAACTAGAGCAAAGATCCTTTTACAGAGACTATGGCAGCAAAAACTGGATTGAGATGATGTGCTACCAGATCAAATTGCCAAAGAATGGAAGGAGTTTGTGACCACCTTTAAGTGTATTGAAACGGTGAAAATAAATAGATTTATTCTAACCGATACATGGTTAAGAGTCGTCCTTCGTGGTTTTGCAGATTCGTCTGAAGTGGCTTACGGAGCTGTCGTTTACTTGCAGTGTTTTTATCAGACCGATCGTGCAAAGGTGACTATTCTGGCAAGCAAGTCGCGTATTGCACCTATTCGCGTTATTTCAATACCTCGACTGGAGCTCTGTGCCTGTGTTCTTCTCGCTCAGCTTGTGCAGAAAATACGTTCCTGTATAAAATTGGAGATTAGTGATATTGTGCTTCATACGGATTCAACGATTGCCTTAGCGTGGTTAAAAACACCTGCGAATCAACTCAAGACCTTTATAGCTAATCGAGTATCAAAGATTCAAAGATTGACGCAAAAGTGTAATTGGATTCACGTACCATCGAATCTAAATCCTGCTGATCTTATTTCGCGTGGACTACGTCCTAACGATCTTCCAGAATCAGAATTGTGGTGGAGAGGCCCACCGTTTCTTGTACAGGGTAAGTTAATCAGTGTACAGCCAAGCTCTGGTCTGCTGAACGAGTTTGAGTACTCCAGTGAATTCAAGGCAGTGAAGTCTGAAGTTTCTGTATATAGCGTGAATGTGTTCGCAAATTGTAAGCAGTTCTTATTATCTAATATCTTGTGTATAAGTAATAATTATGTAAAAATTCTTCGCATTTTTAGCTATGTGTTAAGATTTCTAAATAATTTGAAACAATCTGTGAAACTGTCTGGTTCTCTAAGTGCCTCGGAATTAGACCTGGCTGAAACTAAATTGATCCGAATGGCTCAAAGAGATATTTTTTCAGCTGAGATTCGAAACCTCCATGACCATAAGATTATCTTACCAAATAGTAAAATCAAAAATTTAAATCCTTTCCTAGACAGGGATAGTATATTGAGAGTAGGTGGACGCCTCGGAAATTCAGATTTGCCTTATGTTGCCAAATATCCAGCAATCATGCCCAGTAATCATAAATTGACGAATATAATTATGTATTTCCATAAGAAAAATCTTCATCTTGGGGCATCCTTCCTTCTACACTGTGTAAGACAGAAGTACTGGCCCCTACATGGTAGGTCCTTGTGTAGGAAAATAATGCACGAGTGTGTCGTTTGTTTCAGAACCAAACCAATAGCTACAACTCAATTAATGGGTAATTTACCCCGAGACAGAGTAGTTCCAGATTATATCCCTTTAATTGCTCCAGTGTAGATTTTTGTGGCCCATTTATGATTAGATATCGCAATCAGAGAAAAGGCGTATTGCATAAAATGTATATTTGCATATTTGTATGTTTTGTCTCTAAATCAATTAATATTGAAATTGTAACAGATCTCACATCTGACGCCTTTATTGCGACGTTAAAGCGATTCTTTATCCGTAGAGGTAAATGTGCAAAGTTGTTTTCCGATAATGGCTCAACCTTTGTGGGAGCAAATCAAGAAATTAAGAGACTTCTAACACTGGTTAAAACGCCTGATGAGAATCTTGCTGGTTTCTGATCGAGTGAGGGAATTGACTGGAAATTCATTCCTCCAAGAGCCTTCCTTTGGTGGTTTGTGGGAGGCTGCCGTAAAATCGGTTAAATACCACCTTAAGAGAGTAGTGGGAAAGTCTAACTTAACCTATGAGGAATTCTTGACCGTGTGCATCCAAATAGAGGGAATCTTGAATTCTAGACCTTTATGACCCTTATCAACCAATATTGATGACTTAAATGCTTTAACACCTGCGCACTTTTTAATAGGTAGACCTATTAATTCAATCAGTGAGCCTAACTTAGTTGATCTAAATGAGAATATCCTAAAAAGATGGCAACGAGTTACGAGATTTGTGCAGCTTATTTGAAGTAAATGGCATCGAGGTTATTTGAACGAACTCCAACAACGCAATAAGTGGCAAATTCTAAAAGAAAACGTAAAGATAGGAGACATGGTAGTTCTTATTGAGGACAATATGCCTCCATTTAAATGGCCATTGGGTAGGATTTTAGAGCTTTATAAAGGTGATGATAATTTAGTTCGAGTTGTGAAAGTGAAGACTGAAAAAGGAGAATATAAGCGAGCTATTTCTCGAGTGTGTTTACTACCTGTGCCAACTTAAGATTGTATATTTCATGAATTTCTGTGAATTTATATTAGTAAAGATTTTAATGTATGTGAATGTATAGTTTTATTCTGTGTGTAAATTGATATTAATGCATTTTAATTTATAATTCGTTTATATGTATTGTGAAACTTGTTGCATGTAACCATGGCAACAGGGGGGGGGGAATGTTAACGCCCCGCCTTTCTTTTGATGATGTCATCGATAGGTGGCGTGCCTGTTCCTTTATATAGTGCATGTTTTGTAAATAAATTTCAGTGTGTGTGTGTTTTACAGTCTACTTGCTTGTGTTGTGAATTTCTGTGTCTAGTGCGTGGGTAAATACTTAGAACTATAAGGTATTTTCAGGAGCTCCATTCCACACACACACAAATACTATAAAGAATGAAATTAAAAAAAATATTTAAAGTAGATCAACATGTTATAGGTACTTCATGTAAAGACAATTTTTAAAAAAAAGGTATTGCATTTTTCATCAAAATTTTCATTGTAATTTTTTAATATAATTTATATTTACTAATAGTATTAATTTGTGATCTAAGTGACACCTACTTATGCGTTATATTCAGTAACTGGAATATGTGCTTGCATTTTTTACAGAAACTGTTTAAAGTCTAGATCTATTGAAATCATCTGCAATCGCATTTCATATTCTCAGTGTTTCATTTTTTAAAAATATTTTTTTTTTTTTTTTTTTTTTTGCCCACAGATACATTTAGAAATGTTTTTCCATTTAAATGCACAGTTCTAAAGGGCATTAAAATATTTAAACTGTGAAACAAATCCCGTGTATTTAGCATGAATTTGCAACCTAAAATTTCTTGCGTAAACTTAGATTTTAATGTCGAATCTGATGATCTATCGAAAAGCTGCTTCTTCTCTTTCATTATAGGCATTATTTCCGCAAACGGAAAAAGGTGCATTTTCCATTAGAAAACTATTCAGCTTTGCAAAACATTGTACTAACGAGTATAAAATTATTTCATTGTACCCGGAATAGTAAACAATAGAAAATAATGTTAATAAATTCCACAATTAATTATGTTAATCACTATTTAAATTTCATTCTAGATAAGGGCTTTGAAGATTTGACTTTCTTCTTAAATCCTAAAAATGATTTTACTTTTTAAAAGGACAGGAATACAGGATTGAATGTGTTATGCTATATTTAATACCATATATGATGTTCTGCAATAAAAAAAAAATGTTGCTGCTTATGCCATCTGTCTGACGTAGTCAGATCGAGGCCCACGAAATTCATCCTGGCAACGGGCTAGAGATACGTCTGTCATTAGCCTAAGCTTTGAGCCCTTGAAGGTGACAGCACGATTTTGCTCACGATAGATGGCTACACCATTCGAACCCACAGATTTAACGAACACGTTCTCCGTTTGCACTCAGCGAGTATTTGGTATGATCGGGCATCGAACCCAGGCCTTTTGGTCTGGCGTCTGATGCTCTAATCACTAGGCTATCCACGCCCCCCCCCAAAAAAAATTACCAATAAAATGAATTTTAAAAAAATTATATTCTTATTTTAAGTTCTTAAATTAATCAAATGTTATTAATCATATTTTTATTGGCTCTGGTCTATAACCAAATCTAAATCTAATGCTAGGATTTTTTTGTAGATTGGCTATAATCTCTGAAAAAAACTAAATCGTATTGATTAAAACGCTTATTTTTGTTTTGTAAAGAGTAAAGTGTTATTTCTTAAACATTCTTTTTTCACATTCAAAATTTCACTGTTAGTATAATTTTCAGCATTTATGGTATTAAAATATTTTTAAAATACAATTATGAGTTTTTGATATTAGTATAATATTTTTAAATATGCAATAACTTTTTTTAGAAAATTGTGGGTTATGGAACACATAAATTTAAATATCTTCCCATAGCAAGTATGCAAATTTTGTTTTAATTTTTACATCGATATTCAGACTAAATAAATTCTAATTTTATCTTTAATTGCAGTTGAAGTAGGTTAAATTACTTAAATATTGTTAACTCTTGCATGGGCACTTAATGAAGTGCTAGCTTTATGATCAGCCAATTCTTTACTTAAATGATTTGAAAATCTAAACAAAAATACCCAGAACTCTCAAAAGCGAATCATTCAACACTCTCTTTGGGGGAGGGGGAGAAAAAAACGGACATGGGATGGTTTTTTATTTTATTATGTACCAGCTGCATTGTTAGTAAGAAGGAGAATGCGTACAGGGAAAGGATGGAACGGTCAGCTAAAGATCCTTATTAGAGAAGGAAAGGGGTTCTAATAAAACTTTCAGGGCGAGCTGCTTTTGCTTGAACAATAGAGAAGGGTCGTTTTATACTAGGGGTCAAATCAGCACCTCCTAGATATCTAGGAGGTGCTGGTCAAACTGATGAATCTCAGTGCCTCAACATCAAATGACAATTATCCGTAGAATGTGTTAGTGGAGTTCTTGTTTCCATGTGGAAACTTCACCTACTATCTTGGGATTTGAGTTAAATATTGCTTTGCCTTAGCCCAGTAATGCATTAAAATATTAAAAAGGAAAATTTGAAATAGTTAATTTTAAGAAAGCTTTTTCTATGTCCAACACTGTGCGCCTGGGGAATCCAAAACTCTTGCGTGAGGGGTTTGACAGTCTGGTGGAAATGACACACCACTATCAGTTCCCAAAACAGATTCCAATCACCTTCCTCTACAATACACGGCTACCCTGCCCATGCGTTTCCCCTTTTCGTCAACTGATCTCAAGGTCACTTGACCGTTTCCTCTTCGAAACAAACGGTCAACACTTCCTTCTTTCATTCCCGCGAAGAGGTCCCTATCCCCTCTAACAACTACGATTGCTGATTTACCATTTCTACTTTAAGATCAAAGGAGCTAGAGTTTATTTAGCTGGTTCTCTCGGCAAGAAAAATTCCATGCATTCAAAACAACCAAAAACTTAAAAGTTTAAGACAGCTTGCGCATAACCAACAGAAAATCTTTGGGGAAAAAATCTGTTTTCATAAACTACTTTACTGAGATCATACATAAGTTGACCCCCGTCTTAAGCTTTTAAAAAGTTCCAAAAATTCTCGGCTTTTACACGACACGACGGCTTTACTCGACCAAAAAATTAGCGCACCAAGAAAGAGCCGTCAAAATGAAACGAAATTTTACATACGTAATGACTACTTTGATATACACTCATGTCCATAAATTAAGGTTAATGAAGTTCAGGCAAAGAAAGAGACAGAAGCAAAGCAAATTTGACTTATTTGTAAAGTCTATTTATTAAACAAAAGGTAAAGAGCAAAAAAGATGCTATATGTTTGACATAAATAATAAAAATTGCGATTTTTACTCCCTGGAGCAAATTTCAAAAAAGAACCTATTTACAAAAAACAGTATAACACGGTTAGTATGATGGTTAATACGAAGTATGTCTCCCGGAGGATGCAATACAGGCCTTACAACACCTACGCATGCTGAGTATCAAATTATCAATCTGATCTTGGGGAATATTACACCACTCATCAAGCAATGCCCTCCGAAGTTCCGGTAGACAGGTGGGAGGGGGTTGACGGGCTGCAATTCGTCGGCCAAGCATATCCCACACATGCTCTATTGGATTCAAGTCCGGTGAGTATGCTGGGCAATCCATACGCGTGATATCCTCCCATTGAAGGCATTCGTCTACAATGTTTGCACGGTGAGGACGGGCGTTGTCATCCATAAACAGAAATTCAGCACCCATGGCGCCCCAAAACAAACGTACATGTTGTTCCAGAATGACATCCCGATAGATGTGGCCTGTCATCGTTACACTCTGAACATGCAGGTCAGTTCTGGAACCAAGAATAATTCCTCCACAAACGAGCCATCGTGCACCACCTTAACGGTGTCGTTTAATGGTGTTCTCTTGGTGGTAACGGGTACCTGGCGCTCTCCATATGAAAGTCCGGCGAGAATCAGACTGCAAACTGAACCTGGACTCGTCGGAAAACATCACACAAGACCACTGTTGCGGTGTCCACATTGCATGCTCTCTACTCCAGGTTAATCGCGGGTGACAGTGAGTTGCGGTAAGGGGAACACATCTGACAGGCCTACGAGCATATAGACCAATGTGCCCTAAGCGTTTGTACACGGTCTGCCTTGAAACGCTGAAGAGAGCTGACGAGACAGGTCTGATGCTGTGCTCCGTCTGTTTCTTTTGGCAGTAACTGCCAAATACTGGTCCTCATTCGGCGTTGTAACTCGGGGGCGACCTGTGCTGTAACATCTACTCACATTACCATCATCTTGGAATCGTTGCCAAAGCCTGGAGATGACACTCTGGGCGATTCTAAGTTCCTCGGATACTTCCAGCTGGGTACGTCCACATTCCAGTCGTCCGATAATTTTTACCACGTAGAAAATCATCCAAATGCTCCCTTTGTGCCATAACTGTGGTTATTGCACTGAAAGGCTTTTAAAGCGCTTGTGAACAATTTTACTTCTTTTCCACCATTCCTTATATACAACTCTCTTACACTCTCGTCATTGTGACGCACTATCCGCGCCATCTGGTGGTTTCCTGTAATTTGCATATTCTTCTTCAAGATGTGTGTGATAATTCTACAGGTGAAATTTTTATTTTAGAGTTCAATTTCTGTGTGATTCTGAATTATCCTTAATTTATGGACATGAGTGTAAGTAAACGATTAGAAAATCAAAGAAAAAGGATCATTTATTTCAGAAAAAAAGGTAAAAGAAAGGATGATTTAATACCCTGTAGAACCCCCTCTTGCGCGAATGCACGATGCGATACGATCGGGCATTGACATACATATTCTGTATGATGTCTTGAGACATTTCGTTCCATATTTGCTTAACCTTGCCTCAAGTTCGTTGAAACTCGAGGGATGCCCAACTCGACATCCGAAATAATCCCAGATATGCTAGATTGGAGACAAATCCGGGGATTGGGCAGGCCAAGGAAGGGTAGTAACAGTGCGGAGAACGTCTTATGAGACCCTTGCCGTGTGAGGCCGAGCATTGTCTTGTTGAAAAATGGCTCATGGGAGCCGTTGCATGAGTGGCAACACATGTGGTTGCAGGATGTCATGGACATACCGCTGGGCTGACATGGTGTCACGGATCAATACTAGGGGTAACAGTGTATTGTAGGCAATGGCACCCCATACCATCACACCAGCTATGGGGCTAGGTGTTTCAGTGCAAAGCAAAGCAGGATTGAGGTGTTCACCACACACGAACACGATAGTCATCGCTGCTGAGATTGAATTTAGATTCGTCGCTAAAGACGACCTGGTTCCATTCGCCAGAATTCCAGTTTCCTTGTGCGCGGCACCACTCCAAACGCAGGCGTCGATGGATGGGCGTCAAGGGCGGCACACGCAATGGGCGCCGCGATCCCAAATAACCTTCAGCCAGGCGCCTCCGTACAGTTCGAGAAGACACAGGGGCCCCTAGTGAAAGTGCTACCTGTGCCTGGATGGTGGCCGATGAAGCAATTGGCTGTACGTGTGCATTTCTTACGATGGGGCTGTCTTTAAGACGACTGGTTTTTCGAGGGCGTCCTGAGCCTGGTCATCGTGTAAATGACATCTCTCGGATCCACTGGTCCCAACTCCTCCTCACAACAAAATCAGAGCAGCCTAATTGACGAGCTACTCGCCTAGCTGACCACCTAGCTTCCATCATGCCGATGATTCTCCCCCTCTCAGAATTGCTACAGCAGCTCATACTGTTATTGAAAACGGCGTAATGGCCTGTCTACCTCAGCCCTTCCTTGGTAAACGATTCAGCACACTTAAACAAGCTTTAATCACCTGTTTTATACTCCACGGAGAACGACGTTAAACGCCGTCTACGTAATGAGCAATCACGCTGCTTTTCTTATCATTTGCATATCTCCCCGACCTGTACCTTCATGCCAATTTTCGTTACGATCCCGCAATTATTTCTCGGTGCGCTAATTTTTTTGTCCACGATTGCATGTGGTACACAAATAAGTGGTAAATTATGAAATTATCAACGAATCTGTTATAAAAACACGTATGAAATGAAACAAAAATCACTTACAACCGTATTACAGGAAGTCACATACTAAAATTGTACTTCATAAGTGTACGAAATAATCCACACACATATTTATGCTTTTCATTGGCTAAAGACTTTTTATGTGTCAAATTTTAATTCTGTTAAAATTAATTTAATTATCATGGATTTCCTACCATATAAATTTGTGTAATGTAATAAAGAGTAATATGCAATGAATTATTATTTCTTTGCACGAAATCTAATTCAAAACCAATCAAGGAAAAATAAAAAAATATTCTCCTATAAAAACAAAAATTACTTTCTCAAACCTCCAATTGAAGATATCTCCTAACTAATGAACTTTTGAAAAGAAAGCAATTTTGAAACTAATTCAATTGATATAATTTGTTTAATAGAAGGCAGTGAAATATTTGCCGTATTTTCCAGAGTACCGGAAATAACATTATCAATTTGTGGAATGTAGTTGAAAATGATAATAAAGTATTTATGACAAACAAATTAAGAAAACTTATTACTTTATGAGAAATTCCTGCAGTGAGTAAGCTAATCCAAATGGAACCGAGCATGATGTTAAATAAATTATAATTGACATGTTTTCAGACTCACGTGATTTTCCTTCATGATTGTCAATTTTTAGTCTTAATGTCTGTAATATTGTTATTAGAGCATGTAAAGGTAAAAATATTATTTAATGTAGATAAAAATAGACAATTTCCTATTCAAAGCAATAAATTAAATAACAATTAACTATGAATAATTTAGATATAAATACAGGATTGTGCTACTGTGAAAGGGGGTATTTAGGCGACAAACAAAATTTTAACTTGAAAGGGTCAAAATAACTCTTTCATGTGAGGTTTCAAATAAATTACTATAGAAAAACAATTTAACGAATGAATTAAAAAAATAATGGAAAGAAAGTAATCAGCAGCTGTGTCATTAAAAAAAAATTAAACTTTATTATTCTGACGTTCAGAATATAACATTAAATAAAATAATTTTTTATATTTTAAGCTATTTTTTATAACATATATAGAAAAATTTCGTTGCAACTATATTTATAATAAGTACAATTTTTAAAATTGGAATTATAAAGTGAACATTACTTTTAGGTTGTCACGGTGAGAACGAGTACGTAATGACGTGGAAAGGTTACTTTAATTCTTTACACCCCCCATTTTTTAATGTAAAAACAGCGGAATTAGTGTTTCTGAAGTGATTAAAGTCATTTTTTGTTTAGCAAAATATTCCTTTTCGTAAAATAAAGTATTACAAATGTGTAATTAAGCAGTTTATGCCCAATTTTTTTTTTAAGTTTTGTATGTAGATTGCATACACGTAGCGCCATCTGCCGTCATTATAATAAAGATTGCCAAACATGGTGTCTGAAAATTCTAGAAGCAAAAATATATGTATTTTTCATAATTTTAAATTTTCCAGACCATTTCAGACATTTTTACATAGCACAATAGATTTATATGAGTAATTTACGTTCTCAACAAAAGTTTTACAACTGAATAATGTGATTTCATCGTGCTAGTGTGTTCAATACATTTGGTAGTCCCCTTTAAATAAAAAATTTGAGAGAAAGCATTTTCAGAAAATGCACATACATAAAGAATTTCCTTGGCATGCATAAATAAATGTATTTTTATTGTACAGAACGATACAAAGCAAAATTTTGTGGATATTTCACACTTTTCTTGAATGGTATGAATGCACAAATATTACCATACTTTATTAATCCGATTAAATGGAACGAAGCAGTGGCGCACTCAAGGGGAGGGTCCTCGGGTACTGACCCCCAAAAGACCTTGATTTTTTTTGATTCATTATAATCCTATGAATACAGCACGTAAAATTTGATTTATTAATTTTATTAATCAATGCTAATTATTTATTCAACAATTAATTTATTACTGTTTTTTGCTTTCAACAATGGACAAAATCAAAAGAATATGTCGGGGTGGCGCTTTGGAGCATGATACTAGAATGGTGGACTTCCGACCCTGGACGCCACCTTGAAAAATTCCTGTGTGCACCACTGGCAAGCACTATATATAAAAGACATGATATTCTTGATATACGAGGAATGGGGCAAAAGTCATGGCAAGTATTTTTTTTCTTCAACATACCAGTCCGGTTGGAAAATGTGACACATACAAACGAAAAGACAAGGTGTTAACCACATGTGTGGACAATGAATAACAATGAAATATCGTAACGCACTAATTTATTACGGTAGTATACAGGGTAATATGGCCTTCACGTTGCAAAAGAATGACAACACAGTACAAATAAAGTTGACATGACAAACCTGGGCCTAAAAGAGCCTCAATGTTGTCCCCTGCTACTATCAGCACACGCTGCCAATGATGTGGAAAGCGCTGTATATCATCAGCCTCAGCATTTGCCGCACCATGTGTAAATCGGGTCACCTGTTGGCGCACAGCAATAGCAATGTCTTCTTGTGTTGCAAACTACCTACCACGTATTGGTTGCTTAATCATGGGAATGAGATTAAAGTCACATGGCGAAATGTCGGGAGAGTACGGTGCGTGCTCCAATTCTTCCCATGCCCAATGTCAGAGTAGCTGCAATAAACACACTGCTTTATGTGGTCTTTCATTGTCGCGCAGGATTATTACACTGTCCACAAAATCTGGTCGTATATCCCGAACGCCACGTCGTACCTGTCGCACCAAGAAGTCCCTGTAGTACTGTGCGGTCACAGTTCTGCCATGAGGAACGAAGAGGCAAACAATGAGATCCCTGACGTCATACGCGACGATGACTATCTATTTGACTGGGGAAGGATTCTGACGGAAATTCTGCATCCCTGGTGACCTAGCATGTCGCCACTCCGCGGACTGACGTTAGTTTTGGCCCTCTCCCCAAATTCATCGATGGCGATTATTCCTGACAAGAATTGATCCCTGTCTTGTTGCAAGCGTGCAAAGTGGTCGGACCATATTGCATAGCACAACCACCTTTTAAATTCTGTCAGTGCAAGCTGTACCCACTGCACTGCGATTTTGCGTAGGTGTAGATCATGACGCAATATCCTGTGGACGGTGCGCCTCTCGATGCCACTTGTCCTCTCAAACTCTAGAAGCATCCATCGTCTGTCTTCATACATGAGCTGCTTGCTGATGGCACGTGCCAAGTCGGTCCGCACACTGACCGGTTGTCACGAACGTTGCTCATCACTGGTTGACACACGTCCTTCCTGAAACTTTCCTACCTACCGTGCTACTGTACGGTATGGTAGGGCTTTATATCCAAGGGCTTCCACTAATGCACTGTGACATTCCATCGCATTTCTCCCTCGGAGAACGCTATTTTAATATAAGCGAACTGCTCAACACGGGTTACTTCCATCTCACACGACACTCACCAACTGACTGATTTCACAGCCCTCGCTGTGTTACTAACTGCTAATACAGAGCCATATGTTGCTATATAAAAACACTATGCCTGCAGAACTTCCACATGACTCATATACGTTTGTGATCCGCTAACATATCTAAAAGGAAAAAAAATAGTTGCCATGACTTATGCCCCAACCCTCGTATATGTGTATGTAAAGTACATTTAAAGAACAAACTTGAGAGAAATTCTTTTGATATATTTCATGAACATGAAGTTCTCTTGATTTGAATATAATTAAAAGTGTTTTTAAATAACTAATCCGTGAGAAAGCCTTGTTGCATATTTCACAAACATGAGGCTTTTCCTAAATATGAATAAGTAAATGTGTATTTAAATGACCTCTTTGTGAGAAAGACTTGTTGCATATTTCACAAATATGGGGCTTTTCCTTGGTATGAATACGTAAATGATACTTTAAATTGCCACTTTTCGAAAAAGCCTTATTGCATATTTCACAAACATGAGGCTTTTCCCTGGTATGAATACGTAAATGACTCTTTAAATTACCACTTAGTGAGAAAGCCTTGTTGCATATTTCACAAATATGAGGCTTTTCCTTAGTATGAATACGTAAATGTTTCTTCAAGGAATCACTTTGAGAAAAAGCCTTGTTGCATATTTCACAAACATGAGGCTTTTCCTTGGTATGAATACGTAAATGTTTCTTTAAAGAACCACTTTCAGAGAAAGCCTTGTTGCATATTTCACAAACATGAGGCTTTTCCTTAGTATGAATACGTAAATGATTCTTTAAAGTACAAGTTTGAGGGAAAGCCTTATTACATATTTCACAAACATGAGGCTTTTCCTTAGTATGAACAAGTAAATGTTTCTTTAAGGAAATTTTTTGAGTGAAAGTCTTATTGCATATTTCACAAATATACGGCTTTTCCTTGGTATGAATAAGTAAATGCGTCTTCAAGGAACCACTATGAGAGAAAGCCTTGTTGCATACTTCACAAACATGACGCTTTTCTTTGGTATGAATACGTAAATGTGAAATTGAATGACCAGTGTGACTGAAATCCTTTATGAATATTTGATAAACTTTAGGCTTTTCGTAGGTCAGATTACTCAAGTGATGTTTTAAGATATCATTTGAAGAGGCAGCCATCTTATAAGTTTATAAAATTGAAAATTTCAGTTGAGATCACGTAAATCTTCATTTAATTTTAATTGACGTGAAGAGGGTGCATCCTTTTTGTGGAAAGCTGTTTATAATTATATAATTCTTTTAGGGGTCCAATGAACTACTGAAATCTAGTATTTTAAATTAATGCACAAAATGAAATTCAGTTGAATATCGCATTTTTTAATATATGGTATACTGAAACTATTTTCAGTGTGGTTTGCTGAAAATATTTTAGCAAAAACTGCATTCTCTACTTCATTATAAACGAAAACTTAAAGGAATGTCAGAATACCTGTTTTACATACTCACTTAGAGCAAAACTAAGAAAGGACAGGGACCAACTTATGCTCCATAAAACATTGAACGATAAATAGCACGATGTCATTTTATAACTGGTGAATGAATGGTATGAAGTAACAACCCTTCAAAAAGCTATACTTTAGTTTAAAACTATGTGGCTCATCGCCAAATGTTTTTAGCATACAGTCGAAGACAATTGAAACTGCAAGACAATTGAAACTGCATAGCAATCTTTTCTCTAATATGGTATCTTAAAACCTTATAAGGCTTTTTAAATTCGAAATATTTCGTTCAAAATTCTCACCACTAAACTGCTTTTCAATAAGAGACTTTATACAAACCGTTCGGGAGTCGGCATTATTCAAATTTAAATATATTCACAATTTTTATGCAGAATGTTTTCAGTGATTTTTTTTCTATACCCTAATGATAGTTCAGATAGCTAAGCTTATAATGAGATAGAAAATAGTAATTTGAAATCTAAAAATCGAAATTCCTAAAAACCTTTTTAATTTTCACTTAAAATCAATCCACGTCAAACATAGAAAACTTTGTTAAAACACTCCATATTTATGTAGTTCATCTTCTTTTCTCTAAAAAATATTTCTCACAGACATCTTGAATTTTTTCTAAGCCTCTGATTGTCTTCCTTGTGTTGGTTTGATTCTTGAATTCTACACTTGTCAAAATTCCATATTCCTCTGAAAATAAAAATAGGCTTCAGTATCAATATTGAAATTATGAAAAAACATAGTGAAACTAGAATATATAGTTACGAAAAAACAACATCACAGTTTCCAATTTTTAGAGAAACAATACCTCTTTCGACATTCTTTGTTGTACTATGATATAAAATTCAAAACATTAATAAGCATTTTAAATTTTCCAATGCAAATACTTACTTAAAATTTCACGAGAACAATCTTTTATGCATAGATTCTACAGTATATCATGCTACAGTTGAAAGACTGAAATAATTCCGATTCACAGGCCTATAATAATTCCTATTTTCCAATTCTATCATTTCATTTGCCCTGTCCCTTTAAAAAAAACCAATCAATTCCCGTTTACACTATGTTTTATCTAAACTTCACAGGATTGGGTAAGATATAAAGTGTACCAATCTGTTTCAAAAATAGCTCTATCTTGTTTTGAAATTTAAAATAAAGCAAATGCATAACAATTTGTAAAAAATGTCATACATTATAAACATTGCAGTTTTAGATATATTTTAAAGTTATAATCACATGTTAAAAGACCTTTTTTTATCAAAATATAAAATAATAAATTTTTTTATCACAGTCAAAACAATTGTAAAATTCAAATTTGGATGCAAACCTGTTTCGAGGTAACTTTTCAGGCACACAACCTAGCAATGCTTCTATGATCATTATAAACCATTCGCTTGGCGACTTTGCTTTTGTTCAAAATTACAATTGTGATCTCGTATGCTATTTTCTTCCTTTTTGATTAACACTGTAAATACCGCTGAAATGGAATTTCACGGACTATGTTGTATACCTCAGCAGTGTGAGCAAAATCAATTGGATGTAGTGTAGTGAAATACACTTAAGTACCAATTGTTGGCGCAAGCGCGAAAAAGACATGCGCAGTAATGTAAAATATTTTACCTTGCCGCGCTGTGCCGGCAGATGAGAACTTTCTGTGGAAGAAGCTAGACGAGAAATTTTCTCTGTAATATACTGACGTGAGCAAGAATAGAACTCTAAAAACTTGAAGCTCACAATCATATAATATTAAAAAATTTGCGAGAATAAATAAAAGGTAAAAAAAAAAGAAGCAAGCGTAGCTGGTACGTCACCGAAGAAAACAACAAAACCTACTAAAATAAGCATCTGGTCCGTCGAGCCAGAGGGATTAGTCAACTATGGAAATACTAAATAGATCAAAAGGTACCTTGAAGGATAAAATTAGTAGAATCGAAAATTTTATTGAAAGTGCCAACGAAGAAACCGATGCGGTTGAAACGAAATTGAAGCTAAAAAAAGGTGATAGTACTACAAAAAAATGTTGAAGAACTGCGAAGCTCCTACTATGCCATTCCAAACGTTAAAGAGGGAAAATTATCTGCTATTGACGAAGAGTTGAATCTTCCTGAAGAATGCCTCGAGAAATTAGAGGTAAGAATTGAAATTATTCTTAATTCCTCTAAAAAATAAAGTTCTGAAGCAGTTTTGAAAACAAATGATAATTTTAAAATTAAAACTAAAATACCCCCTTTATTTTTACCCGAGTTCTCGGGAAAATATGATGAATTCAGCTCTTTTAAAGTCCAATTTGACGATTTGATTACAAACAACTGAGTCCAATCTCAGAACCTATACTACCTCAGATCTTGCTTAACTCATGCAGTAAATTATTTGTGAAGTAATTTTGATTCCTTATATGAGTTTTTAGTAAACAGATACGAGAATGAAAGTTTAATAATCAACATCCATATTCAAAACATTTTGAAATTCGATAAAATACAAAATGAAAATTCCACAGAAATTAGAAATATGATTGATTGCGTTCAAAAAAATTTACGTGCATTAAAAATGCTTAAATATGATCAAAATAAATTAACTGAAATTCTTCTCATAAATATTCTAGTTGAGAAACTTGCTAGAGAATCGAGAAGTATTTTGAATTATCTCATAAGAAAAAAAGAAAGGATGATTTAATACCCTGTAGAACCCGCGAATGCACGATGCAATACGATCGGGCATTGAGACATACATGTTCTGTATGGATGTCTTGAGACATTTCGTTCCATATTTGCTGTAACCTTGCCTCTAGTTCTTTCAACCTCGAGGGATGCCCAACTCGACATCCCAAATAATCCCAGATATGCTAGATTAGAGACAAATCTGGGGATCGGGCAGGCCAAGGAAGGGTAGTAACAGTGCGGAGACAGTCTTGTGACACATTTCCCTTGAGGTTGAGCATTGTCTTGTTGAAAAATGGCTCATGGGAGCCGTTGCATGAGTGGAAACACATGTGGTTGCAGGATGTCATGGACATACCACTGGGCTGTCATAGTGCCACGGATCAATACTAGGGGTAACAGTGTACTGTAGGCAATGGCACCCCATACCATCACACCAGCTGTGAGGGTGGTGTTTCACTGTAAAGCAAAGGCAGGATTGAGGTGTTTACCACACACGAACACGATAGTCATCGCTGCTGAGATTGAATTTGGATTCGTCGCTAAAGACGACCTGGTTCCATTCGCCAGAATTCCAGTTTCCTTGTACGCGGCACCACTCCAAACGCAGGCGTCGATGGGTGGGCGTCAAGGGCGGCACACGTAATGGGCGCCGCGATCCCAAATAACCTTCAGCCAGGCGCCTCCGTACGGTTCGAGAAGACACAGGGGCCCCTAGTGAAAGTGCTACCTGTGCCTGGATGGTGGCCGATGAAGCAATTGGCTGTACGTGTGCATTTCTTACGATGGGGCTGTTTTCTAGACGACTGGTCTTTCGAGGGCGTCCTGAGCCTGGTCTTCGTGTAAATGACATCTCTGGGATCCAATGGTCCCAACTCCTCCTCACAACACAATCAGAGCAGCCTAATTGACGAGCTACTCGCCTAGCTGACCACCTAGCTTCCATCATGCCGATGATTCTCCCCCTCTCAGAATTGCTACAGCAGCTCATATTGTTATTGAAAACGGCGTAATGGCCTGTCTACCTCAGCCCTTCCTTGGTAAACGAATCAGCACACTTAACAAGCTTTAATCACCTGTTTTATACTCCACGGAGAACGACGTTAAACGCCATCTACGTAATGCGCAATCACGCTGCTTTCTTATCATTTGCATATCTCCCCGACCTGTACCTTCATGCCAATTTTCGTTACGATCCCGCAATTATTTCTCGGTGCGCTAATTTTTTTGTCCACGATTGCATGTGGTACACAAATAAGTGGTAAATTATGAAATTATCAACGAATCTGTTATAAAAACACGTATGAAATGAAACAAAAATCACTTACAACCGTATTACAGGAAGTCAAATACTAAAATTGTACTTCATAAGTGTACGAAATAATCCACACACATATTTATGCTTTTCATTAGCTAAAGACTTTTTATGTGTTAAATTTTAATTGTTAAAATTAATTTAATTATCATGGATTTCCTACCATATAAATTTGTGTAATGTAATAAAGAGTAATATGCAATGAATCATTATTTCTTTGCACGAAATCTAATTCAAAACCAATGAAAGAAAAAATTTAAAAAAAAAAACTCCTATAAAAATAAAAATTTCTTTCTCAAACCTCAATTGAAGATACCTCCTAACTAATGAACTTTTGAAAAGAAAAACAATTTGGAACCTAATTCAATTGATATAATTTTTTAATAGAAGGCAGTGAAGTTTTTGCCGTATTTTCATGAGTAACGGAAATAGTAACATCAATTTGTGGAATGTAGATTAAAATGATAATAAAGTATTTATGACAAAAAATTAAGAAAACTTATTACTTTATGAGAAATTCCTGCATTAAGTAAGCTAATCCAAATGGAACCGAGCATGATGTTAAATAAATTATAATTGACATGTTTTCAGACTCGCGTGATTTTCCTTCATGATTGTCAATATTTAGTCTTAATGTCTGTAATATTGTTATTAGAGCATGTAAAGGTAAAAATATTATTTAATGTAGATAAAAATAGACAATTTCCTATTCAAAGCAATAAATTAAACAACAATTAACTATGAATAATTTAGATATAAATACAGGATTGTGCTACTGTAAAAGTATTTAGGCGACAAACAAAATTTTGACTTGAAAGGGTAAAAATAACTCTTTTTCATATGAGGTATCAAATAAATTACTATAGAAAAACAATTTAACGAATGAATTAGAAAAATAATGGAAAGAAAGTAATCAGCAGCTCTGTCATTAAAAAAAAATTAAACTTTATTATTCTGACGTTCAGAATATAACATTAAATAAAATAATTTTTTATATTTTAAGCTATTTTTTATAACAAATATAGAAAAATTTCGTTGCAACTATCTTTATAAATAAGCACAATTTTTTAAATGAGAATTATAAAGCGAACATTACTTTTAGGTTGTCACAGGGAGAACGAGTACGTAATGACGTCGTAGGGTTACTTTAATTCTTTTACCAACCATTTTTTTCATGTAAAAACAGCGAAATTAGTGTTTCTGAAGTGATTAAAGTCATTATTCGTGTAGCAAAATATTCCTTTTCGTAAAATAAAGAATTACAAATGTGTATTTAAGCAGTGTATGTCCAATTTTTTTTAAAGTTTTGTATGTAGATTGCATACACGTAGCGCCATCTGCAGTCATTATAATAAAGCTTGCCAAACATGGTGTCTGAAAATTCTAGAAGCAAAAATATATGTATATTTCATAATTTTAAAATTTTACAGACCATTTCTGACATTTTTACATATCACGATGGATTTATATGAGTAATTTACGTTCTCAACAAAAGTTTTACACCTGAATAATGTGATTTCATCGTGCTAAAGTAAATTTTTTAATCCGATTAAATGGAACAAAGCAGTGGCGCATTCAAGGGGAGGGTCCTCGGGTCCTGACCCCCAAAAGCCCTCGATTTTTTTCGATTGATTATAATCCTATGAATACAGTACGTAAAATTTGATTTATTAATTTTATTAATCAATACTAATTATTTATTAAACAATTAATTTTTTACTGTTTTTTGCTTTTAACAGTGGACAAAATCAAAAGAATATGTTGGGGTGGCGCATTGGAGCATGATACTAGAATGGTGGAATTCCGACCCTGGACGCCACCTTGAAAAATTCCTGTGTGCACCACTGGCAAGCACTATAAATAAAAGACATGATATTCTTGATATACGAGGAATGGGGCAAAAGTCATGGCAAGTATTTTTTTTCCCTTCAAGATACCAGTTCGGTTGGAAAATGTGACACATACAGACAAAAAGACAAGGTGTTAACTACATGTGTGGACAATGAAATATCGTAATACACTAATTTATTATGTTAGAATACAGGAAAATATGACCTCCACAGTGCAAAAGAATGACAACACAGCACACATAAAGATGACATGACAAACCTGGTTCAAAAGACCCTCAATGTTGTCCCCTGCTACTGTCACCACACGCTGCCAACGATGTGGGAAGTGCTGTATATCATCAGCCTCAGCATTTGTCGCACCATGTGTAAATCAGGTTTACCTGTTGGCACACAGCAATAGCAATGTCTTCTCGTGTTGCAAATCGCCTACCACGTATTGGTTGCTTAATCATGGGAATTCAAAGTCACATGGCGAAATGTCAGGAGAGTAAGGTGGGTGCTCCAATTCTTCAAATGCCCAATGTCGGAGTAGCTGCGGTACACACTCTGCTTCATGTGGTCTTTCCTTGTTGTGCAGGATTATTACACTGTCCACAAGATCCGGACGTATATCCCAAACGCCACGTCGTACCTGTCGCACCAAGTCCCTATAGTACTGTGCGGTCACAGTTCTGCCATGAGGAACTAAGAGGCAAACAATGACATCCCTGACATCATACGCGACGATGACTATCTATTTAACTGGGGAAGGATTCTGACAGAAATTCTGCATGCCTGGTGACCCAGCATGTCGCCACTCTGCGGACTGACATTAGTTTTGGCCCTCGCCCAAAATTCATCGATGGCGATTATTCCTGACAAGAATTAATCCCGTCTTGTTGCAAGCGTGAAAAGTGGTCGGACCATATTGCATAGCACAACCACCTTTTAAATTCCATCAGTGCAAGCTGTACCCACCGTACTGCGATTTTGCAACCGGGAAGTTAGTTTAATATCAATTACAAAATTCCACCTGGACAGACACACAAGAAAGCCAGTTAATAAAAATATGGTAAAATTGTTAAATGCAAAGTTTTGCAAACAGTTAAAACTAGCCCAAAGAAATATACTATATTTTTAGATATGACTGGTGATTAAATTTGGGGAAAAAAGGTTAATGATACATTTAAATTATGACTAAAACAATATACATTTAAATGGTTAATAATTTAATAAACCTAAATAAATTCTTTAATGACATACAATATTTCATGATGGAAAACACCTGGATGTTAAGTTTCTCATGTTAATATATGATAAAATTTTAATTATTTTCTATTGAGTGGTATAGAAGGACAAACTGAAACATGGTTACAGATTTGTTTCCATTTTATATATATAAGCCTCATTCATTTTAATTGAATTCAAGTATTAATAATTAAGGTATAAAATGGCTAAAAAACAGAAAAGGGAGACCCTAGGATTTGGCTATGTTTATCTAGATGCCAGAATTAATGCAGCTCTTAATTTTTTCTGCGTCACCTTATTACTCTTGGAATACCTATCAATACATATAGGTAGTTCGGCCACTGATTCCGGTTATGAAAGATTTGGCTTTGCCGAGGGCTCCCTATTCCCCATTTTAACCATAAACAGACTTCAAGCCAGTAAAATCTTTGTGTCATATGAACACATTAACTACACATTAACATATGTACTGCATTAGACAATGTTTTTTTACTTGTCAAAATTGGTCAATGATAGTATAGGAAAATACCAATTTTCTTTCATATTTAATTTTTTTTCCCTTTCAAAATCAATACAAGTATGGGTGAAATTATCGAATCGGTCACTGGTCCGCCAAATTTTGAAAAATCGCTGATTTGGTGCATTTTTGAGTGCCTTGTTTTGGAGTAGCAATCCTACTGCAACACGATTGGACTTCTCTCACTGATACAAACTTCAAAAGGGTTACCAGATTTGGTGCACTTATCGATTTGGTGAGAAAACATTTGGCGGGATAAGTGGGTGATTCGACAATCCAAACAGAATATGAATAAAATAAATCAAATTTATTTTAACATTTATGATGGTATCTACTGAAAAATAAAACATTTAAGAGTTTTTTGTATATCACCTATTATTCACATTCATTTATCATTCCTACAGAGTTTAAAAAACTAAAAAGAAATTAAAATAATGGCATTCTAAACTTTATGAGAGTTTTGCCTGTTGAATATTATATAACATTTTTCACAGATATCCAATTACAGTGATTCTCCAAAATGAAATTACCGTAAAATCCGGCATAACGCACACTTTTAACAACAAAAATAAGATTTAAATTTACGGGTATAAAAATGATAGCTTTAAAAATAGAAAAAAAGGAGATGAGCATAAAAGAGATTAGATTTCTACATGTATCACAAAATACTGTTTATTTTGAAGATATTACTTAATTTATTATTTTAAAGAGTTGTAATTCTAGAAGTATACTATTTTTTCAGAAGCCTGGGTTAATACCTTGAAGAAATAACTTCAAAACGTATGAGCACTACACACGTACATTTTAGGATTCTTCGTAAAAGAAAGGCTGCAGGTTATATGTCGAATATACATTAAAATTAAAAAATGCAGCTTGAAAGTATAAGTGCGTGTTATATGCCAGATTTTTCAGAAAATATTATACTGTTAACAAATCTTGTAAAATCAAAACACATCACAAAATTGCCACAATATACAGCCCCATTAGTGAAAGCCGTTCTAATGCACATTCAAACACAAGAATATTAACAATGTGAGCATTTGGTGAGATGTTTTGCTTTGGATATGTTTTTTCATTTAGTAAAATACATAATTCAAACCATTGGTTGACAGTATAATATATCAGTAGTGAAGTCTCTTTTCATAAAAAAGAGATTGGCTTTTTTATAACTGGATTATACTGTGCAATTTCCTTTGAAACAGAAACCCTTCATATCAAGAATATTAGGTACTTGCGTATTATCGCAGCAATTGTCAAGGTTCAAGATAACTCGCCATGTTCGCAACCCCAATTTCGCATTTGTTGTATGCACTGATTTGGCAATCATGTGCTTCATGTCATATAATGTCACCAATAGGTTGCATTAATATGTATGTACCAAATATTACACAAAAGCAACTTTCCTTTTCATCTCTGATGTGTTTCTATGGGTAAAAGTGTACAGGGGGGGGGGGACCTTGGGGATGTCAATTTCTTTTGGCAAACAAAACCAATCGCCAAGCTACTCCACTTAGCGATAGGTGTCCAGAAGTCAGAATGATTTTGCTATCTAACCATATCTATATAAAAATCGACAAATCCAGAACCCCTCCCTTCTATACTACACTTGAGCTTCCTTGGTTAAATATTGATTCACATATAAAAAGAAAATAACAAATAGTATTCTGACAAAGGAAAAGTCAAAATTAAGTATTGGATAATCCATCGAAGTTGTGATGCACATTATTCTTGAGGTTTCTTTAATATCAAATTATTACAAAAATATAAAAATAAATTATCTATAATATAACGGTGCTAGTTTGATATCATGTATAATATTCAGAAAAAATATATAATAAAGGCATAAAAATTAAAAGACGAGATCGACAGTTAAAGTGACTTAAACTGAAAATCTTCTGATCTGATAGATCTTAAAAATGAATCTTAATGTATTAGGTAAAATACTCGAACAGTCTCCTGATCTATTTCATTCATTCATATTCTAATCTCAATCATTTCGTTCTTACCTCTTTCATTCAAAAGAAGAAGAAAAATCCACTCGCCATGCTTCTAAGAAAACATGGTTTCCAAAATGCCATTGTGAAAATTCGTTGGGTGGGTAAGTGTTGTGAATAAAAATGATTTGTGTTAATGAGTGGCTGCATGGCGCCACGTTTTTGTAAATGTGAAGAGGTTGTGTGACGTCACTATGCTCTGTATATAAAACGGGTGAAGCAATCACGTGTGCTTGCCCTCGGTCTTAGGCCACGCCTCCGGCCTCCCTGATTGGTTCGCTCATGGCCCTTCGTCCATCCCCCTTTTTGGGACTTGTTCACATCGCAGCTCTGTCATTTTATTTTCACACTAGCTGTTACCCGCCCGCTTCGCTGGGAATTTCATGATGTTTTATAAATTTTTACTGCTTATATATATGTATAAATTATTGATATCTAAGTCCTGCATTAAGAATTCGATTGTATTGAAAAATATACTTATACCTGTAACTGTCGTCTGTTGATAAAAAAAAAGGGCAGAACTCATCTAATTTGTGTTTTCTAAAAATCTCTAAAATTGAAGCATAGGATGATGTTTGCTCTTTCGTAACCCAAAAACCAAGTGGATTCCCGCAAAACCAATTTTCGGTGGATCTCTACTCCGTAAATTGAACATGCAAGCCAAATTTCAAGTCTAAATCTAACAGGAAAAAAAAACAAAAGTTTTACTATCAATATCCCCGTAATCCCGTTGAGAGCCGTTTTCCAAAATAACCGCTCTTAGCGGATTTAAACTCAACAAAAGAAAAATGCAAACCAAATTTCATTATTATAGTCCTTGTAGCTCGAAAAAAGTAATTTTTTTTGTCAATACGTCCCAGTAATCCCCTGCACCCCCCCCCCAGAACTTGATTTGCTTAAAATACATTCTTAGTGGATCCCTATTCAACAAAAGAAACATGCTTAACAAATTTCAAGTATATGGGTCTAACAATTAAAAACAGGAATTTTTTTCTGTAACTCCTCTTGACCCCTCGCAACCCTCCTTAAGGGTCAATTTTCGTTTTACTCTTTGTTAGAGGAACTCTATTCCATGAAAGGAACATGCCTACCAATTTTCAAGCAGGATGATCAAATAGTTTAAAATGGAAATATTTATCAATTACGCCTCTTAATCTCCCGAAATTACACTTAGTAGTTCATATTCGCGAAACCCCTTTTGTAGCGGTTCGCGCCTGTACGAAAGGAATCTGCTTATCACATTTCAAGACTGTACGACTAATAGTTTAAAAATGGGGATAATTATCTATAACGCCACTTGAGCCCCCGCAACGCCACATTAAAGAAACTCACAATTAAGAAATTAAGAACAATTTGAATTAAGAAAAACAGAGAGGTAGAAAAATGAAAGATACCTTGAAAAATATTATTCTTCGATTACAATATAAATATTAAGCAAATAATAACTATTGTTTAAAAGTGACTAAAAATGTAAATTAAAAAAAAGAAAGGATTAAAACTAACCGTAAAACTTATCAATTTTTTGTTTCTTGCATTGTTTTTGCTTATGAAGCCTTGATTTATTATTTTTAAAAGTGCATACGAAACAGCCGATGCTCTACTTAACTGAACAGTGAAATAACTATCATAAAAAAAAAAACATGGCACGTGTCAGCGTATTATCATGTGCGCGTAACACTATTATGTCTCATGAAGATCATCGGTCGCCAGTAACCAAAACAACGACTTCATTAGCTCAGCTTGGCGTTCAATTTGGCGTTCATCTTGGCATTCAGTTTCACGTTCACCCGTATAGTTTCCGTTCTCGTAAGAATACGGGAATAAAATATAGCCTATGTTACTCCCCGTTAATGTAGCTTTCCATTAGTGAAAGAATTTTTAAAATCGCACCAGCCATTTCCGAGATTAGCCGGAACAAACAGACAGACAGACAGACAGATAGACAGACAGACAGACAGACAAAAATTTTAAAAATTGGTTTTTTGTTATGACTACAGTATATACTTTTAGTGCATTAAGTAAAAAGCTGCTAATTTGAAGTTACAAACAGACACTTCAATTTTATTTATTTGTATAGATTTCTATTGAGTAAAAGCGATCACTCGCTGTCGCTCGTGATGTATCTTATTTTAGTTTAGTTAGTGTGCTTGCCCCAGGCTACCCCCTTTTCTCTACGTAATTTACTTTATTTAATTCTCAGGGCAGCCAATTAGAGAAGTATCTCACCCAGTGTCACATTCGACCCACATGACCACTATTTGCACGAAAGTTACTTCTTTTTCCCGCCGAAACCACAGGAGTGCGACTGCTGTCATCACCCACCTGCCTACTCCCGCCGACCAATCAGGAATCAACCACTATGCCAAAGGAACTCAACCATCCATGCAGGTCACCCCACATTTCAGGTCACGAATACTTCAGATAGGGGATGGAGGATCTCTTCAGATCCATATCCCTGTGACGTAAATGTAAAAAAAAAAGAAAACGTGTTCTTGCTCGCTCGGCAGTTCTGAATAAAGTTAGTTTCTTTAATTTGCTGGCTGATGAATGAATCACTTTCCACCAACGCCCAGCATCTGGTAGATGCAGCCCACAGAACTTAAGAATTAATTGCGTTCCGAACAAACACATTTCCTAGCTCTTCCGAGCTTTAACCTCTAATCATTAGGATTTTGAGTGACTTTGATGTTATGACTCTTACCCTTTGTCAATTTAAAATACTTAAAAAGTTAAATAAATTTCAATTAAAGTAATAAAAGTAAGACTTTAAAAATATTAGAATGCATAAGTGCTTGAAAAACAAATTCAAAAACAGTGCAAAACACTGAAAATGAAATCAGAAGCCTGGCCAATGGGGATGCAGCAAGTGAACTCAATCATCGAAAATGAGAGAAATTACTTTAAATGAATAAAAATCAGAAAAAGAACCTTTTTAAAAGCAAAAAAAAAAAAAAAATGCATCAAAATATTGAAGGAACATGGGAAAATAAATACATATCAGTAAAGTTAATTTTCAGAGGAAAAATAAGGAAAACATCAAATCCCTGGATTCCAACTCAGACAAAACCTTTCAGCCATGATAAATCATGAAACTTTGATAAAAGACAGTTTTAACAATAAATTGAAGGTTAAATTTGAAATTTAATTGAAAAGGAGTCCGCAAGGAGATTTTTGGTTCTGCTGAAATTTTGATCAGGGACATACTTTTCAATTTCCAAGATCGAACGATTATTTGAGTTATCAATATTTTGAAAAAAGTTGGTTGCTAATTTTTTGATGAAGTTTCTAATAGAAATCATTTTACTCACAAATTTGAGGTCTTCTCTTGACTATTAGCCACAGCCAGGTGGCGCTACTTGTTCTTTTTGGGGGCTAGGAAAGCGTTTTTCCCCGGTCTTCTACAGGAGTGGATCGAGACAGCGCTTTGGACCTTAAATTTTTTTTGAATACAATGCTAGCGCTATCTGTTGTCCAAAATATTATTTATTTTTGTGAATATATCTCATGATTATCTTCCAAACCTCAGTTTAATCTGTAATTAATTTAGAAAATGAAAAATAATTTATTGCATAAAAAATAAATATGACTGAAAAAGTCAAATATATTGGATTTTGTAATTTCATTAAAATATCTATACTTTTGCTTTCCGTGAAAAAAATATAAGCATAAAATATTAGAAAAATAACCTAAATTTTTAATAATTTATTGTATAAAAAATAAATATGACTGAAAAAGCCGAATATATTGAATTTTGTAACTTTCATTAAAATATCTACACTTTTGTTTTGCGTTAAAAAAATTTAAGCATAAGATATTTGAAAAATAACCTAAATTTTTATATAACATGTAAATTAATTCAACTAGATTTAAATTCTATTCTTTTTTCAAAAGAATTAAGTAACATGTCAACTTATCAAGTAGTTTTTTAAAAGTACCTTTTTAAGAGTAACTTTCTCAATATAATATAATGTACATGTATTAATATTATATTAAGACAACATTTGAGCTATTTTTTTCAAGGCACACATTAAAATATATTGAAATCAAATATAATCACCGGGATATCATATTTTAATTGCATATCTATGCCAATAATTAAATGATTAAGCTGAGTAATCTTGTGGTAACAAATGCTATCAATATTTTGCAAAATTTTTATGTCGAATTGAAAAAAATTATTTTCAGTTATGTAAAACTAAAATAGTAACTAATAAAATAACAAATAATAGTTAACTAATTAAAATAAGAAGAAATATAATAAAACAATTACTAAAATAAAGCAAAAAATAACAAGAAATGAAAAGTAAAAATTATCCAAAATGTAATAAGAACTCCAGCAAAAAACATTCGACTAATACAGCAATACAAAAAAAATATAGGACAATTCAATTATTTTAGTTTCTATATTATATAACAGATGGCGCTAGCATTGTATTCAAAAAAACTATCAGCGTGAAAAAGCGTTGTCTCGATCCACTCCTTCTACCACGGATCGTCCCCGAGTAATGTGTCCTCATGGTGTCAGGGGAAGCCTTTCCCTCCTTTTAACCTTTTGAGTTTCATTCCTACAATTAAGCATTTGTGTGTGTGTGTCTCCTTGTGTTGTGGAACGTAATGAACATTAAAATATTTTGTTCCTGTAATCATCAAGGCCTGCATTACTTCATTAATCACAACATGGGAGCATTAAAGTTTCAATTCTAAACGTAGTTTAGCTCACAGATTATTTATGACAGGGATTCTCAAACTGCGGAAACCCTGCGTTGGGGGCACAAGCCTATCAAAATGTCGAAAATAAAAGATTTTTTTTTTAAAATTAATATTTCAAAATATTTTATTTAAAATATCTAAAAAAGTTTAAGATGTAACTGAAAAGTAACACCTTAATACTTTTAGGTTGATAATTCGTACGGTGCATAATTAAGGCAGTACAGTAGCTTGTGAAAGAAGCGCTCTCTCTTCCCTTAGCGTAGGGAGCTCGGAAGGAAGACTAGCCATATTTCAGAATAATATCAATTTACTGTCAATATCAACAACAACAACACAAAACTTAATAACCAAGTCTAGAGATGCACCCAATTAATAAATATGGGGACAATTAATGAGATATGCGGGATGGGGCTGCAACCCATTAAGCCCATACGTAGATCCGGCCTTGCTGTAGCTTGTGAAGGAAGCGCTCTCTCTTCCCTTACAGTGGGGAGGTCGGAAGGAAGACTAGCCATATTTCAGAATAATATCAATTTACTGTCAATATCAACAACAACAACACAAAACTTAATAACCAAGTCTAGAGATGCACCCAATTAATAAATATGGGGACAATTAATGAGATATGCGGGATATGAGAAAACTTTAAATACTTAATACACTTACTTAATTCAATAGCTCTGACTTCTTAGCTATCTAATCTAGATCTAGTCTCAAGGGACAGATCGTCACCTTAAATAATACAATTATCAATTACTAAATATATGCGTTTCACATTCAATTGGATGAATCACTGTTCTGCTAGCAGTCTATCTTATTTCGCTTCCCTAACCTGAAAGCTTAGACTATGTATGTATCAGTCATAATTTGCATGCTCACGTTCTCTTCTTCGGAGGAAGCTTTCTAATAAAATAATTTTAAAGGACCGAAAATTTCCCTAGAGAACTGTTAGTGAAGAGATCGCGGATACAGCCGTCATAAGCTTTAGCGTCAAAGTTCATTATTTTTACTTTTAATGCATTGTTATTGTATGGGGCACGATGAAAATCATGATTGAAAATTGGGTCATAAATGCTGGAAGTTTGACAAGAATAGTTATGAGGATTTATAACTAAAATTCTTAAAACATTTCAATCAAGTAAGCCTTCCAAATCCTATTCTTTTAAAAATTAGAAACAATGACCCCTCTATGACAAGGGCAACTGACAAAGCCCTTAATTTGTATAGTTTCCTATTAAAGTTTTTAAATATAAATTAATAAAACATTAATTGAATGCACAAATGTTTTTTTATATATTCTAGTTTATTATTATCATTAAATAATTTTTTCTGAAAAATTTCAAATTTATTTATACATTTTTTCAAAAATCTTAATATTTCGAAACTAAACAGAACAATAAAACCACTTGTAAAATAATTTGAAATTTTCAAGATAGCCCAAACCTTTTTGACAAACTCCATAACATTAAAAAAGAACAACAAAATGACAGCAAAAAAGAAATCTTAAAGTTTTTCAGCTAAATGTATACATTAATTACATTCAAATCCCCTTTCTCTAAATTAACAAAAAATGTAGACATACTAAAAGGAAAAAATTATCAAACTGGAAACACAGTGTCATGTTTTTCTTAAAAATTAAACATATGGAAGCAAATAGTGAAAAAAAAAAGAATCCTGTGAAACCAAAACAATAAAACATTACACAACAAAACGAAGCATATTACCAGAAATTTTAACTTTACAGATGAACTGACATATCAATCAAAATAAATGAATAAAAATTGAGATGAATAATGTTAAAAATTGCCAGCAAAATTCAGACTTCATAGAAGTATTTAACTATAAACATTTCTATTAAGGCTTAAATTCAACCAGCTAGAAATAGTTTGCTTTCAACTCGACGCATTTTTTATCACACGATTTCCTTTTGTTTTATTTATCTTCATTTTAAAAATAAGATGTATCCTAGAGTAACTAAGCAGGGGGAGCTCCTAGGGAACTCAAAACAAACTTTTTTGACTTGAACAGTATTCGTTTGTTCAAAACACAAAATTTGTGCCAAAAAAAAAAAATGCATGCAAAAATGTTGTACTAATTTGAACAATGCGGGTATACGAAAGAAAGATGGGTAGGATTATTCTGCTACTCAAATCTTTGGTAATCATGGGGGTTGCAATATCAGTACAGTGGCGTAGCGGGAGCTTTCGCCGCCTGGGTCCACCCGGAAATTTGTCGCTTCTCTGTTTTAATTATTAGTCAAGAAAATTAATAAAAGTAAAAAAAGCAGCTTAAAATTTTTTTAATGATTAAAAATGCACTTTTCGTGTTTTTTCATAGCAAAATCTTTTGTACAATTGTCAATATCAATATATATATCATATTCACTTGCCAGAATTGCTAAATCTGTTAGCGCGGACATAGTCGATCTGAGATAATTTTGGATTAATTTTAGCTTATAGAGAAGCTTTTCTCGCAACTGGCATTACTGATGGCAGATGTTTAAAAAATTCTCAACATTATGGCAATCTTTGGGCTCAATAATATATTTTAATAAACCCAGAGAGCCGGACCTAATAAGTTTTTTTTTTACAGCCTGGGTCTGTTGCAGCTACGAAAGCTTGTAGACGTACGTGCTTAAGTTGGAATTCTTTATTAATGTCTTGAGGAATGATCTAAGTTAAGTTCGTCCATGCTCAATATCACTTCAGGCCTTTAAAAAAGTATATTTTTGCTCTAAACTCTGCAACTGTTGGAATCTTTCTCGAATTTCAGCAGTTACTCTGTCTATTGAAGAACACATTGTTCGTCTCAAGTCATCTTCATACGATAACTGAACATCTTTGCTTTCATCGTCAAATATATGCTTTCTCCTGATTCGTCCTAGAGGTTCAAAAGAAATTTCAAGCTCTTCACATAAACTTCACATAAAACCCCCACCTTCCCTACGCCAAGGTCTGACCGGGTGTCATTTCTACGTCTAGGAAAAGCTTCTATTGTCCCATACATAAAACACACGTAGAGCATACGATTTTACGAAACACCCAAGTCGCAAAAATTTTACAACGTTTGGCTTCTGTGACTTCACCACGCGCCACCCCATCACCTCCTGAGGTGATGGCCACCCTGTCGCACCTGCGTGTTCCTCCTGCTTAGCTTGTGTCAGCACGGGCGCGATTTGGAGTTTGAAATATGTTTTTGAATTTAAATATCGTGGTGCTTTCCCCGATGCCACTTTTTGTATGCCACCCGGGGCCATAGCCCCCTCTGTACCTCTCCCCCCCACGCTAAGCCACAGTATCAGTACAAGAATTTTTTGTTGCAAGAGCTATCAAACTCGGGGACCCTGGTGGCAGTCACCAGGTGCGCCAGCCACTTAATCCACCTCTGGTTGTCCAAGGATCAATGGGACAAGCTTTAAAAGGAGGTAGGAAACATCACAATGATTCAGATTTGCATAGCAACCCCTGGTCGGAAAAGTCTTCGTTTGTCGCTTGGTGACGTTGTTCATAGGAAACAGATTTCAGTGATTTGATACCTCGAACGAGTATGGAACGTTTTACAAACACAGAGTAAACAGATATGCACTTTATTTACTGTTTGTTCGAAGTAAATGCATGAGCAACAGAAAGATTGTATCGTGAAAGGTACCCAAACAGAGATACTCTGGACTGCCAGATATTTGGTAATTTGCGTCACAATTTGTGTGAATATGGATCATTATTAAATAATAGGCCTAGTGAGGGTGGGCCGCGCATTCCAATGGCTACAATGTCCAATAAAATTCGTTACATGCATGAAACAAAATGTTTTGAATACCGTTCGAAGGAATCCGAGTACCATGCTAGGAGTTCGAGTCCCTCGTGACCCACCCTCACTATGTCTATTCACACAAATTGTGATGAAAATTAACAAACATCCAGTGGTTCGATTGTGACGGATCTATACGCGGTTCTACTAATCCCTTCATGACTGTTTTAGAAAAATATTTATTTCAACCAACTTTCAACAAGTAAGGAAGCGTGATTATGCAAATGAAGTATATTATATAAATTCTGGTTTCGTGAGTTTGTGAGTTGGCAAGTAGGAGTTAACATAGGGTCTGCGAGTTAGTTGTTAATTGAAGATTGAAAGAGAGTAGAATTAGTTAAAGATTACAGAGCGTGGAGCCAAGGACATTGATCAAGCCGAGAGAGATCACCTGCAAGTTTCCAGTGTAGGATCTGATGCATAAAAAGTACAGGTATTGTAAGCTTAATTAAGTAGAAGTTAGCTGATTAGTGTGCGACGTAGCTATATTTGAGCGTATTTAAGCTGTCTTAGATTCAGTTGAGGGTCTGTAGTAGTAGTAGTCTGTAGTGTTATAGAATTTCACCTCTGCATTCCATTGTTTAATCGTCTACCTTAATTAAATTTGTTTTGTGTCTGATGGATATTTGGAATTAATAAATTGATTAGATTGAAACCATGTCTGTGGATCATCCAGTTTCTCCCACACATCTAGACGGGTTTACAGGTAGACAAGAGGGTTCAGAGTCGAGCAGGAACCGACTGCTATCACACGGTGCATCTCAAAATGGGTATCTTTCGCGATGCAATCTGCGCGTACATTTCCTTCTACCAATCCATAAATCAGGTTCATATCTGCCAGTTCGAAGTTCGTAAAACGCTCCATACTCCTCTGCGGGCGATGACAGTTCAAATGTCTGTCTCCTTAAATGCTCCTGTGAACAACGCCACATAGCACCGAAAGAAGATGATTCCGACCATGGGTTTCTATGCAAATCTGAATCCTTGCGATGTCGTTTACCTCTCCTAAAAATTTGTCCCAATGATCCTGGGACGCCTTGTTTACTCATAGTTAAGGGTTGCAATACCGGTATACCGAATACTGGTATTTTGAGCCATTTGTACAATTTTGTAACTCCAGTATTCACAAGTTTAAATACCGTATTTTCGGTGTTTACTAGAAATTTTTTTAATTACCTCCACTATATGTTCAGGGATCACCAATCTAGCAAAATATTACAGTAGAGCGTCGTTTATCCGAATCAATTGGGACCGGACACCGTTCGGATAAACGAAAACCGAATGCGATCCATGCAATATATGATATATGATACTATACGAATATTGAAAATCATCACATGCGGAAAACGTGCTTGAAGAGAAAGCAAAATGTTGCAATTTTACCTTGATTGTGGAAAATAATTACTTGTTTTTCGCTGTACCATTGTACACCTTCGTTTTTTCACTGCAAGGTCTCTGACTCTCTTGAGCAGCAGTAGTTGATTAGGACAGCACTCTGGTTGTTGTTCGTACCACTCCATAGCTGTCTCTAACGCAGAAACGCGTGAGCATTTGCTACTTTCGTTGCTGTTGTACTCCTCTTCATCTGTTTCATTGTCGACAGGGTCGGATTCTTATTGTACGGAAGTCACTATCTCGTCATCATTTAGCATTTGAAATACACAGTCTTCTGCATTGCATGCCATCCAGGTTTCTACATCAACAAAACAAAAGAGCATGTATACGCCCCCTAACTTCGAAACAAACTGACCTAATAGTCCATGCAGTTGTTTACTAAATCATACAGCTGAAATTCCCCAAATATCCCTCACCTTGGGTTTTCCCGTCACTTTTGGCCTCACAGGAAACAAATGTTGAGCATTGCACTGTTCGAAAATGGATCCGGACTTTGATTCGGATATTTGACTCTCCGGATAATAAACGTTCGGATAAACGACGTTCTACTGTATACGCTTTTGCTTTTTTGTCTCCCTAACGGACGAAATTTATTAGACAGTAAATATAAAGTTGCATCGTACAATGAGAGAAATGATAAAATATGTGAATTATCCATGGAGGCGGGCCAAAAATATCCTATTATATCCTATCCTGTACCAAGACAGTGGTACTGCACACGCACAGGATTCGTAGTCTGATATTTGTATCTGTGAAAACAACGTTGTAATTGAGAAGAAAGTGCGTAATATTTCGATAATTTTTAAATTGATGTTTGTTGTTCACATTGTATTTGCATATCATACAATACAATTGATGCATTATGTTTTTTAAGATCACGTTTCAAAAATGTTATAGTACAACAGACTGAATAGTGATATTTTCAAATTTTTGTGATTCCTTATATACTGTTATAATTTACAAGTTACAAATTATTTTTTGTGATATTTACACTTTCTGATAAAACTGGCAAAATAGAACAAAAAAAACGCCAGTGTTTTCTTTCTTTTTCTAAAATTTCTACAATCGGTATTAAAACCGGTATCCCGGTATTAAGATCTAAAAATTACCGAATACCGGTATTGAACTTTTGCTCCGATATTACAATCTCTATTCGTAGCCATACAAACTCTTTGAGTTTTTAGTTTTCTTTTCGATTTGCCTCATTGAACTCCAAGTTTCCGTGGAACACATTTTGAAGACCACCGGGGTAGAATTTTTGTTGAAACGGTATAGAAAACAACACACACAAATGGATATATATCAAGAAAATTAAAACACATTTTGAGAAAATTCGGTACTTTCATTATTCTTTCATTATTCATTATTCATTCGGTACTATCTATCATTACCACATTAGTAAACTTCTGTGGCTTTCATCAAATTCTTATTTGCAAAAACGTTAACATTGGAAAATTTTTAGCAATTGTCCTTGTGAAGGATCTATACGCGTCATTATTTCACTAATCCTCTTGGGGAAACTTTGAGGCCAAAATTCGCGATAATTCATAGCCTCTCAAGAAGAAACCCTGATATTTAAATTAGTTTGACTGTATAAAATCTAGGTTTTGTAGATGTAAGATAGAAGGAGCAGGAGAGCTGTTGCGGTGATACGTAGGTGAGAATATTAGAATATTTCCTTGAGTATTTCACAAACATAGCGCGAGTTAAGGAAGTAGTTGCTAAGATATTAAATTATTAGATTGAGAGGATCTAAGATAGACTGAATTAGATTTAGTTTTCGGATCATCAGCGCTTGTTCACTTTGTCTAGTTCACTTAGTCGTGTTTACTTAGAGTTTTTCATTGAGATTAGATTGCTCGCTTTATATATATCACTCCTAGGGTTTCCTTTTGTAGTTTCACTTGTGATTGATTAAGTGTATTTGAAGATAAATAAAATAATAGTTATTATGGAAGTTGTTGGTGATGCTTTGTTTCCCCCACACCCTTAGGTAGGCAAGAGGGTGAAGGAGCGGTTCCAAATAGGTCACCCCCACATCCTTAGCATAGCATTAAGAAGATATTTTTCATTTACAGTCTGTCTTTTCCTCTAGGAAATGTAACATGCCGTACATCGTAAAATCTTTGAAGATTAATTCCTAACATATAATTAATACCAACCAGCAGGGTGGCGTAGTTGGTTTAGCGATGACCTTATACGCCCCAGTTTGCGGGTTCAACATTGGCCCTAGGCAGAAAATCGACAGCGTCCATGTCGTATGGTTATACGGCTTGTTAAAGATCCCTAAAGTACCTGTTTAGCTTGGGTATTCTCCGTAAAATTAAATTCCTTGTTCCATTTCGCAACGTCAAAGCTCAGGTGTCTCCTTCTAGGGAGAAAGCTGTGCATCAAAATTACATTGCGTTGATTGGTATTCCACCTACATGGTGCTGTAAAAAAAGTGATTCCAGTTCCCGAAGAATGTACTAGGTCGGAAATGGTGAATATCAACCCGCAGTTCCATTGATTAGAAACTAAACAAAACAAAAAAGAAACAGTTAATACCAAAAAATCCAAAATTCTTTATTCGAATTCTTTATTTTTTATGAGGTTAAAGAATCAATTTCGTTAATGAAACATTTGAAGACAGCATATTGTATTTTTTTCATAAAATTATGTTAAAGATGATTTTTAATTACTTAATTCAATTAAATAAGACACCTTTTCCAAATTAATATAGTAAATTTTATTGTACAACATGCATTTCTATAAAACAATCATATAATGTTTCAAAAATTTGATGTTACATCAACTTATTTGAATTAATTCGAGACACAATAATTGAATGAAAAGAAAAATTAACATTGGACTCTATATTTGTCTTAGAACTAAAATTATCCACGAAACAAATTATAAAGAAAACAAAGCATAAAACACATTCCTAAAAATATTGATAGAAATCATTTGAAGTTTTTATTAACCTTCCTATGACATTTGGATAAAAGAATTGTCATGTTTTGTACGGACAAATTTAATTGCAAAATTTGTGGGTTTAAAATGCAAGTATTGCACAAGAAAAGAGAACCATGAAGAAATTTTTGATTTGTGTACACAATAAAGGGGAAGGGGGGGGGAGGCTAGGTAAATTTTGGTTGATAAAGAAGTGTTTTAAAAGTTAATAATACATTTATTTACGTATTTCTATTATTTCGGGAAATTAAGGAATCTGAATTGAGTCTAAAATGTGCAAAAACGACACACATTCCGCATCTATAGTAAAACTACCGTATTTATTAAGATCTAAGTTGTCTTCGATTCTAAGCCCCAACCCAAAATCTCAACACATATTAGTGAAAAAAAAATAACGTAAAAAGATTTATCGATCTGCGATATTCACAAAATTAAAAAATATATATTTAAATTAGAACTAATAAGTGAATAATTTATTACATGCCAGTATTAAAAACTTTTAATTGAACCTGCAATTGCACTTAAATGGGTAGAAAAACAATTTCCCCATCCGACGAATTTTTCCGCGTTCGATTCTAAGCCGTACCCGATTTTCAACAGCATTAACATTGGGAGAAAAAGGCAACTTAGATTCGAATAAATACGGTAATTTTAATTTCGACTAATCGGTTAAATATTATTAATTTCTTCAAAATAATTCACGTTTTACTCTTTTTATGATTCTACAGTTTCGTATACGTCATCTATAAAATTAATCATTCTAGTACTTGTATCTCTAGTAACATAACTACCACAACCTATTAATTCTAAATCAATTTTATCCTTGTAAATTTCCAAATCCTTGAAAGAACTTTTTCCTCCAGAACTAATTATTTGTATTTCCCACACTGTGTATGGACTCAGCATCAAATCCCCGTTTTTGATCTTATTAAATACATTGTTTCTCCGGATCGGTTCACCGACGCCATTTTTTTCGAAGGAATATGAAATAGATTGGCTATTACTCGTTATCAAATAAATTTTTTCTTTGTATCTGTAGTAAGAATTTCCCATGTGAGTTGCTTTTATGTCAAATCCTTTTAATACATTATTCAATTCAGGCTGAAAAGCCTCATCTATTGATTTTAAATAGAATTCAATCGAAGTGAACTTAATAGCATCTTTGTTGATAGCGGAATAATTCACATCAGCTTTTACGGCAACCTTTTGTCCCGACAGGAGTTTTGAAATAGTACTTTTATGCTGTTCGTTTTTCCAGATGAAAAATGGCTCAGTAGACACATAACGGCTGCTGAACTCGCTGCTTTGTATACTTTTGTCGTTTTCAGTCACAGATATTTTATATAAACCTATTTTCATTTTTAAATTTTTGATTTCCGTTACAGCCTTCGTTGCTAAATTTTCAAGACTTTTTTCTAACTCTAAATGAGATGGGAGTTGAGACTTTTCCAAATAGTTATGAGCAAACGGAAATACCCACTGGCTGAAAGAATGAATTATTGTTTTATATTGCTTCAAAGCAATATTAGATCTTATAAGAGACTCTAAATGATTCACAGCATTGATGAGCTTTGAGTCATCGATATTGATAACACATGAAGAGCTGGAGCTTATATCAGCAATGTAACTAGCTAAGTTTTGTTGTTCTTGATAGCTTTGTATTCTGTCATATATATTAATGATTGTAGTCATTATTTCTTCCAATTTTTCTATACAGCGGGCTAAATTATCTTTAACTTGAAAACCTTGAGTTAGTTGCTGCATTTGTAATTTTATATCCTTCAGTGTAGTCTGTACTTTCCATTTTGTAACATCAAGACTCACATGGGATCTACCGTGTAAGTTTTCTGCGATGTTGTGAATATTGTTTTCCATACTTTGAAGCATTGGAGCAATGAAACTGTAAATATTATCTTCATAATCTTTAAGTCTTAGAAATTTATTTCCTGCTTGCTGAATAATCTCATTTATTTCATCAATTTTGATTTGGTCATTTTTCAGTTCGCTTTTAACTTCAAGACAGATCGATCCAAACTCAGCAATTTGGTTCAACTTTCCTACTATTTGTAAGGCATCGTTTGTTTTGTTGTTGGAAAAAGAATTATCGGTCTCTAGTTCCCCTTTTTTTCTATTGAGTTCTTGTTTTAACTCAACCTCTAATAATTGTAAATCTTTAAAGTTGAAACTGCCTCCACAAATCTCACTTAGTTTATTTTTTATGTTTACAATTCCATTTGATAAATCTTTTAGCTCGTTTGGAAATGTATCTGCTTCTTGATGTATTTCCTTCAGCAATTTTTTAAATATTGCAATCTTTTTACTTTTTATACCAATTACCTGATCTTTGAAAGATTCAAGATCAGACATACAAGTAACACTCTCTGATAACTGCAAAGTCGTGCCACGATTCTCGTGATTGCTTAGTACCAAAGACTCTGCAACTGAAGCGGTTGTATTAACTAATGAACCAACAGCAACTCCAAACGGACCCAGGAAGCTTATTACTTGTCCTATGATTTTGAAACAACCAAACATTCTCTTTAACTCCAGTGCTTCCTCTAATTCCTGCCTTTTCTTTATCAAAGCTTCTTTTTCTCTCAGGACTTGATTTTGAAGTGCTATCGTTTCTTTGACTAATAAATCTACTTTACTCTCGATTTCGAAACTAATATTGTCAATTTCTGGCATAATCTGTTCGGTAATGAAATTATTGGCTTCTTCGATTCTTAAGTCAAGGTTCCTTTTGTGGATTTCTGTGTGTTTTTTTACAATAACAGCCTTATTATTCAGCTTTTGTAAGTTTTTTAGAGTTTGAATATCATCCGTAACTAAATTTAAATATTTCTCTATATCCGTTATTAGACTGAATTGTAAGCGTCCTTCTAAATTATATATTCTACCTAAAGTGGCTGTATATAAATAGTTAAGAACCTTTTTATGCTGCACTGAGCGTTCTGTAAGTTTTGGATTTATCGCATATCTAGTTATTCTATTGAGCAAAAAATAATAAAATGGAACGAAGTCCACTTTTTGACTCAATTCGTGAAATTGATCTTCTAAGCACTGCATTTCGTTGACAAGTCCCAGGGTGTCGTAAGCATTTTCAACAACAGTGTCAATTTCCAATTTATCAAGAAATTGGAGAAGCGAGCATTTTTTAAAACGATCGACTAAATTTCTTCTCAAGAAACTTTTATATTCATTTACAATAGAAGAGGATTCGTGTATCATAGAAATATCTTCTAGATTTCGAGCAATAACTGTTAAATCAGCACTATTTACAAACTGTTCAGTAATTTTTAAGAAAGCTTCACAACTTTCTTTTGTTTCTTCATTTCTTCCCTTAATTCCTGAACGAGTTACTCCTTTTATTTCGACATTAGTTCCTCCTAAGTCTATTACTCTTTTGCCAACTATTTGCAATTTTGGGGCAATCGCAAGGATCTGCAATCCTAGTCCAGGGAATGAAATGTCGCAATCAATATATATCGTATTCAAAGCCAAAATATTTAAATATTTAATTGTTTTACCCTTTAAATCCAAATTAAGACCTAAATCGGTTTCAGAAGATTTATACCTACTTGCTCTGTTCAGATCGTCACTTAAGATTTCTTTCATACTAATAGAATTTCCTTCGACAAACACATAATCCCCACTAACTCGCATTTTTGGAAAACATTTTAGTGTTAAATCTAATACATGATTTATTTCTTCCAAACGTAATGCTGTTGTCGTAATATTTTTTATACTTTCAACTTCCGCTAAATTAAATTTCGCTAACTTGTGTAAAAATAGTCGAAAACTATTTTCAGTTATGGCTATTCCTTGAGCTCTATCGGATTCGCCCCAGTCTTCAAGATAAGCAACATTGTACTTGTGTCTGTTTACATATACTTCATACTGCGATAATTTAAAGAACAATTCATTTAAGAATAAATACCATTTTTCTGATTCGTGAAGATAGCAAACTACTTCTTGAAATTTATCAACCCACATCGAAGATCCAATATTTAATTCTTTTATACTTATGATTTTTAAATATTCGAAACAATTTAACTGATGCACAATACTTGAGAAGTATTCTCCAGGTACATTAATATTTACACGCTTTAAAGTATCTTTAATAATTTCCAAAACCTGTTCCTCGATCGTTACCGTCTTCATTTCTATTATCATGTTTGACATAATACCATGTTCTTCCTTCAATTTACTAGGCAATTTCTGACTTTCTGATAACTTCATAAATTTATTGTAATGTTCGCGTATTGCTTTTGATATAAAATTAAGCTCAATTAAAATCCGACTTTTAATTTTTTCTGTTGCACAATAAACTTCATCTTGAATTTTGCGTCTTGATTCAGTAAGATATGTTAGTGTACTTTTGTAAAGATCCGTCCATGGTCTCGCATTTAATTTACGATCGTTCACAATTTGAAGAAAATTGAGATATTTTACTCGATTTGTCATGCTTATCACATCATCTGCTTCTATACCAAAGTTTTCATTTGATAAATCATTTAGTTTTCTTGATAAATATTCCATATTACTCGAATTATCCGTATCGCTTAAATCTAAGATTATCTTATACGCGTTGCTAATCTTAGTTGAAAATATTTCTGCTTCGGATGAATTTATTTCGATTGTGCCTTTATTTGAAATAAATGATTTTAACTTAGCTATTATTTCTTCCACTAAATCGTGACAATACTTTTGTATTTTATCTGCTATATTGCTTGCATCACACCACACACTTCTATTAATCTCTTCTACCAAGTTATAGATGTCAATCTTAGAGTTTTCGGATATGGTGTAACCAAAATCGTCGTCTTTTTTCTTCGCAAAATTCAGTTTTTCATGTAAAATAAATTTTACATGCATTTTTTCTTTCTGTACTAAATCAATTTCACTTAATAAACCAGGTTCATCAGGTCGTCTGAAAATTCCTATCTTCAGGTACTGTTCACCATCTTTTTCCAGCAATGCATCAATTAATTTAGTAGAACTGCCACAAAACTCTTTTTCTTGAATCGTTGCACTTTTGAAGACATCTTTCTTCACTTCTCGTAAGAAATTAGCGATAGATCCTATAACTATGTCGTTCTCTACTAATGCAAAGCATCCATCCTTTTTAGAATATTGATTATCGACTTTAGATACCATCAGTGCAAAGCTGTTTCTAAATTTGTCGACATCTTTCACAAGATCAGTAACATGTCTAATTAATTTCATAAAATCTTGTCTTTCGACGCCTTTCCTGACAGAAGGATAATTAATAACGAAAATCATCTTAACACTTTCGACATAGTCCAACACTGTCTTAATAAAATAAGTTGTAGCTATATCATGGCTTGTACTTCTAGTGTCGCTGAATCCAGGACAGTCATAAAAAGCTGTATCTGTGACTGTGTCAATTATTAGTTCTGGAAACACAGTTTTTGATTTTATTGTAGAATCACCGATTCTATCGTTATCTTCAATGATGAATTCCCCACTTTTTTCCACGACTTCTGTTGCCACAAGTTTGGAATTGTCTCCAGCAATCCACTGAAGAAATGCAGACTTCCCACTTCCTGTATTTCCCAAAATTAAAACCACATTTTTAAACTCATTTCTTAAAATTATTTCTTCATCACCTCTTTTTAAAAGGTCTAAAAGAGGACCAATAATAGCTTCGCTTTCGTTATCACCAAGTGGGTTGTCAGTGAATTTCTTTGTATTTGACGAAGCTAAGCCTTTTCCATGACAAGAATAATGAGATGGATCCATAATGGAATTGTATGGATCTATTGGAGAACCTTTATTCCTCGTATTGGGCCACCATCTAACATGGAGCCTAATGAAAAGAAGCAACAGGCTAACTTTTGATTTAGTGCTTACACCTTATTAGTTCTCAGCGAAACTGTTGAGCTTTACGAGGAAATAAGATTGTAATCTTTGGATACATACTTCACAATGCAATTTAGCGGGCATCAGATGTTCGTTGCTTAATGTTTAATCCCCTATGTTTTCCATAGTTTCTGAAAGCCGAGGTCTTTTGCTCTTTCTGCTGTTTTTATCTGATCTGGATCTAAAACAGCCTTATTGGTGCATGGCAGGAAACAGATATCTCCCATATCTGTACATTGCTGCTATCATTTTCTAAAAGAGAATTGCAATAAAAATAAATGATAAATAATTTTTCTAAAAGAAGAATATTTTTTAAAAAAAAGTATATACTAATAAAACTTAGACTCGAAGGAATGTTTTATGATAAATCAAACAAAATCCTTAAATAATCCATGATGGTTTTGATTATTCTTTTTTTTTTCCGATTAAATGTGCTATAAAAATGTAGATTTTTTTCTTATCTAAGGCTGATTAATTCCCCCCCCCCTTTCACTGATATGCACTGCAAATTTTAAATTTAAATTCAAGTTCAGAAAAATTATACAGTCAACTCTCGACCATTCGAAGTTGGAGGGACCAATGAAAAACTTCGAATTATCAAGAGGGTAGAAAAAAACTCCCAAAATATACGAAATTTTTTTTCTAACACCTTTTAATTTGAAACTTTTAATTTAAAATTAACACAAGGCGTAAACACACATTTTCACTATACTTAATAGTTTTGACTTTGAATAGGCTCTTCTCGCCTAATGAGTCCGCCAAATGTCGACCAGTTTTTAAATCGCTCCTCTCCTTTCACTTTCCACTCCGTATATATTGCTTAACCTCTCAAACAGAACTCCTCCACGCCCCTCCAAATCTTTTCCATTCCTCATTGGAAATAAAATCGTTTCACACCCGGTTTCCTCAGACACTGTCCACAACACTAATGGTTCGTCCAGTCCGGCCCATGCCCTATTTGGTGCCACATGATATAAGTCATACAGATGAGCAATAAATCCTCATGTCATCCGACGCAAAATACACAATTCTACGCATTTTTGCTTCACAATAGCGGGCCATCCTTTCTGAACACATGTGTAGCAAGGCCATGTATTAAACAAAAGATATAGACCAGTGATTCCCAAAGTGGTCTATATCGACCCCCAGGGGTGTATGATGACCTGCAAGGGGTCTACGTCAGCGAAAAAATAATTTGGGGGACCATGAGGTGTAAATGGGGGTCTAACGATAGTAGCTCTCATTAAACCAGATCGGACTTTAATTTTAAAAGAAAATTTAATCAAGAGGAAATAAGATTTTTCACATTTAACAGATTTATTTACTAAATTTTTTTAGGTTCATTTGCAATTACAAGGTGACAGCATAAATTGAATTAAAGCAAGAACCATCATTCCAGCGTTTCTTTCGAAAATTATCCAAAGGAGTACAATATTAGGTGTCACGAATTTTCCAAGTTTCTCAATTTGTCACAGAGAATCAGCCAGGAAATGGACGTTTTAACCTACTTTGAACATTTAAATGCCCTTTATTCAGAGTTTGAAGCAAAGTTTGAGAATGCTTTGACTATATATGGTAATACCACAGTAGAAAAAAGGAATGGGGGAAAAAAGACTGAACTCTCTTCTAAATCGAGGAGATTTATGTTTAAATCTCGCAAGATTTATGCCATTGTTGTAAATTTGTTATATAGACGCACCAGACACATTACTCTCATTAAAAGCATTTGTTTGTTGCTCAGTTTTATTTAACATTTTACATACTAATTACATGCATTACTAATTGCCATGCATTTCTTAAGTTTTAAACACAACACTACAGTTAGAAATTTAAACTTCTTTTTAAGCAAATAGAGAACCAGCCGTTAAAAAGATATTTTTGATAAATTTGGAAAATTCAATTTTAGATAAGCAGGGGTCTACACAAAACTGAAAAACATGGTAAGTGGTCAATGATACAAAAAAGTTTGGGAACCTCTAATATAGATGGTGGACAACAGGTGCTGTCAATCTATCATCCACTTGAAGAAAGAAAGCAATAAAAAGTGTCTTTTCACCTGAGGAACCGGAAAACACTAAAAAGGGGTAGCAGACAAATGATCATCAAAGGGACTACGGTACAAGGGAGACACGCAGAGACAATATAACGCAAAACTTGTGAGCTCCAATCTGTTCGCTACAGGACAGTACATGATAGTGAGTGTTCGAATTGTCGAGAGTTTTATAAAATACTTCGAATACAGCATGTTGTAGTTTGGCCAGCCATAGATTTTATTTCGAAATATTGAGTGTGCCAAAACATGTTGTTTTAGTTCGAAATATCAAGAGTTTTTCTAGGGACTGAACATATACTTCGAATTAGCGAGAGGTTCTAATTATCGAAGGTTAATTAGCGAGAGTCGAATGTTTTTTGTTCGATTTTTTTTACCCGACTGACGGCGGCGTCAATTGGTACTGGGAGACTCGGCGTCAAATGATCAAGAAGCCAAGTACGGGCGTTGGATAAATAAGATAATAAATCTAATGAATCATTTTCATTTTTCATTAAAAAGGTAATTTACCTGATGAATTATTTTCAGGCACATAGGTAGTATTTTGCAGAGCAAAAAATAAGCAGTTCAATTATGGTATTCTTACCTAGGCGAATAATGAAAACAAATACTTTCCAACTTACTTCAACACTTATTAAATTTCTTATTTTTCATTTTGTAATTTTTAGGGGAAGTTTCCTTTTTTTGATAACGCCATGATGCAATTTTCAGTTTATTGTTTTTAAGACTCCTCTATCTATCTTATTTCATTTATAGATATCTTGATAAGAAATGTGTTTATAATCCTTTTCAAACCTCCGTATAATATCAATTTAAAAAAGTGCATAACATAGAATTAGAAATAGAGCTCGTATCCATTTTTTGCCATTTCCTTTTATTTTTCCCTTTAAAGAACTTTTATAGCTAATTTAGAGGTTGTTTTTTAATTAAAACCTAAGAGATCAAAATCCAAGCAGTTCAAATAAGTAAGGGGATATAATTAAATAATTAAATCGAATATTTATTGAAATAATTTCTTATTTTTTAATTTGATTTTAGTTTTAATACACACTCTGAAGCAATGCAAGGACTATTGGTGATCCAGCCTCATAATTTAGAGTCACGGTCAGGTGGCGAAAATGACACCGTGGTTACCATGGTTACTGTGTCCACTATTTCTTATTTGGAAAATATATACATACAATATTTAAAACTAAATTCATTAATTAAAATCAATCTTAGCTGAAAACATTATGCAAACATGTAAATTGACAAATTTATGTTTACAGAAGATTTTTTCTAGGGACTGGGTTCGAATCCCGGAGAAGGCATGGATGTTTGTGTTGTAATCCTTTCGTCTGTTTGTGTTGTATTACCCCGTGTTATACATTGCTTGCTGCACTGGATTTATAAATGTTAAAAGAAAAAAAAAGAAGAAAAAAAAAAGCAGAAGATTTTTTTAGAACGTAGCACAAAAAAAAAATAAATCATAAAACATTTTCAAATTTTTATCTTAATTCTAATATTTTATAGTTAAAAATACAGAAGCTTTAGATCTTAAAATTTAATGTTATCAAAATAATTAAGTTAAAATTATTATTTAATTCTTTGAAGATTATATATTGATTTTCCTTCCTATAATTGTCTATTGGTTATGGGATATTTTCTTTTCAAGGTATTACATATTTCATTTATTCAAACAACTTTTAAAATTACCAGAAGTTTGCTTACATTTTGAATAAAATTTAAATACAAGAATTAAAATTACACAAAATAGTTATCTATAATAAATTATAATTTATTGAAAATTTTCATTTGTCAATGTCCAGTAATAAAAGAAAGGCTTGAAAGAGTAAATTGTCATACGTGTTATTGGTTATATTAACCAATTACTTTTTGCAAACATAATAAATAATGCCAATTAACAGATTATTATTAATAACTACTGATGAAGTTTGGTTAATGTGATCAATTAGGCATAATTTATTGAGATTCTAACATTATTTTTATGCATCTATGTCTATCTATCGATGTAGAGATTAGAAAACTGACTTGATTTTCTTATTAACGTTACACTTTGTAGCTACACGAAGCTGTAGGTGACAGACCTCGGTCCAGTGACGAGGATGACACCTCAAATAGCTCCCCACTCTCCAAATTTCTGCACCATTCCAACGTGAAGACGAACCATGACAAATTTAACATGCAGTAGCTCGTCAACACGACGAGTTTTCAGATGTATCAGGACTCAAATTCATGATGGTCAAGACTCTACCACGAGTTCCTGACCCTGACCACTCGACTATCGGTCATGAGTACACCCCAATCAAGATATAATATTATTATATTAACAAATATTATAATATTATATAACATTAGGTATAACGCTGACTGCTGTGCCTTAGGGCCAGCGTTCGAATCCCCGGAGAAAGCGTGGATGTTTGTAAATGTATAGTGTCTTTGCGGCTTGGGGATATTCTAAATAGCCGTCGAGCTGTAAGTCCTCTCGTGAGGTTGGTGGGAAGTTCTTGCCCACCTCCAGGGTGATCTCCCTCATAATTGGGGCGGAAATCATACTGTCACCTTACACAGTACTAATCGTACCGTATGGTGCTCAAAGCTACGGCTAACGACAGGCGTACATCTAGCCTGAATTTCGTAGGCCTCGAGCTGACAACGTCAGACAGTTGACATTGTAACAACAGCACACAACATAATATTAGGTATTATATATTATATTACAGTATAGAACGTCGTTTATCCGAATCAACTGGGACCGTACACCGTTCGGATACGCGATTGTTCAGATAACCGAAAACCGAATGCGGTCCATGCACTATATGATACTGGATACTATACAAATATTGAAAATCATCACATGCGGGAAACGCGCTTGAAGAGAAAGCAAAAATAGGTGCAAAATGCCGCAATTTTACCTTGATTGCGGAAAATAATCACTTATTTTTCGCTGTACCAATGTACCCCTTCGCTTTTTCACTGAAAGGTCTCTGATTCTCTTCAGCAGCAGTAGTTGAGTAGGACAGCACTCTGATTGCGGTTCGTACCACTTCATAGCTGTCTCTAACACAAAAAACGCGTTAGTATTTGACGGACCTTTGCTACTTTCGTTGTTGTTGTCCTCGTCTTCATCCGTTTCATCGTCTACAGGGTCGGATTCTTCTTGCACGAAAGTCCCAATCTCGTCATCATTTAGCATTTGAAATCCACAGTCTTCTGCATCGCATGCTATCCAGAATTCTGCATCAACAAAACTCAACATAACAGCACGTATGCACCCTTGGAAACAAAGTAACCCAATATTACGCACAGATGTTTACCAAATCACACAACTGAAATTCTCCAAATATCCCCCACCTTGGGTTTTCCCGTCACTTTTGGACTCACAGGAAACAAATGTTGTGCATTGCACTGTTCGAAAACGTATCCGGACTTAGGTTCGGATATTTGACGCTCCGGATAATAAACGTTCGGATAAACGACGTTCTACTGTATTTACTAACATTGGGTATTATTATACATTATTATTGAGGTATATTACGTATTATTAGAATTATATTATTAACTAATATATGATAGTATAAATATAGCAGGATTAAAAAATTCCCGAACTGAGGCTATCACGTGATTTTTTTCGTATCAGTATTACTGCATTCTCCACTTTTTCTAAAAGTGGCTTCTCCCAAATCCCTTGGTCAGTGGCTCGTCACCGCCTCGTATTTTGTAGGAGGATTCATTTAGTAATCGGCGATTTAAAGAAATGGAATTTGTTGAGCAAAGAATAAACATCAAATTTTGCGTTCGCTTGGGAAAGAGTGCTATGGAGACTTAAGAAATGTTGAAGTATGTGTAGAGCGGTGATACATTATAGTGAACGCAAGCTTTTGAGCGGCATCGAAGTTTTAGAGAAGGCATAGGAAGTGTCGAAGACGATGAACGCTCTGGGCGTCCGCAGATTTCCCACACTGCAGAAAACATCGAAAAGGTTTCTGCTGCGGAACGTAAAAACAGGCTTCAAACAATATCGCAAATAGTATAATCAGTAGATATATCCAAGGCCACATGTCAACGGATACTGACTAAGGATCTTAACATGCATAGGTTGTGGCAACGCATCATTCCCCGCATATTAAACGAAGACCAAAAGGCGGTTCGATTGGAAATGGCGGGAGACTTAATCTCGGCTGTTGACAAAGATACTTCCTTATTTGGTCAAATTGTTACCGGAGACGATAAATTCTGTCTTTTATACGAGAGCATTGGCAACATGATAATCACCTCAATCTCCACTCAAGCCAAGATTGTTTAAACGGAAGGTTATGCTAAAGATCTTCTTCCATATCTAGGGCATTCTGCATGTAGAATTTATCCCTTAATTTATTCCCACTGTGATCAGAGATCTCTGCGTAGACATCCAGCATCGTTTGCGTGAATAGATCCGAAAGAAAAGACCAAAATTGTTGGCAGAAGAGTCATGGGTGCTTTTGTATGACAACGCTCCTGCCACCGACCTCTCCTCGTCACTGACTTTCTTGCGAAAACGAATGTTTTACCGCGTCCTCTCTCTCCTTACACCCTTGATCTCGCCTCCTGCGACTTCAGTCTATTTCCTGCACTGGCACGTCGCTTGCAGGGCCGTCGATTACAAACTACAGATGAAGTTAACAGTGCATTGAAGCTGAATTAAAGGACGTGTTCAGAAATGTTTCGATGACCTTTACAAGCAGGAGTAGATCGAGACTGCGCTATATCCACCCAGATAGTTTTTTAATACAATGCTAGCGCCATCTGTTATGTAATATGGAAACTAAAATAATTGAATAGTCCTATACTATTTTTGTATTGCTGTATTAGTCGAATGATTTTTGCTGCAGTTCTTATTGCATTTTATCTACATTTTGGATAATTTTTACTTTTCCTTTCTTGTTATTTTTCGCTTTATTTTACTAATTGTTTTATTACCTTTCTTGTTATTTTAATGAGTTAATTTGTTTTTTAATTTTCTGTAATCAACTTTTTTAGACTTATTGTTTTCTAAAATGGAGACTGAAATGAATGTACATAACAGAGACTTAATCTGCTCATTTTGCATAAAACAAAAACTTATAATGCCCGTAATTTTGTAATATGTTATTTTCCAATGTATTTCTACATTAAAATACTATTTTAATTAAACATGCTTGAAAATAATTTTTTTTTAAAATTCGACATATAATTTTACAAAATATTGATAGCATTTGCTATGACAAGATTACTCTCAGCTTAATCATTTAACTATTGGCATAAATATGCGGTTAAAATATGATATCCTGGTGATTATATTTGATTTCAATATATTGTAATGTGTGTGTTGAAAAAAATAGCTTAAATGTTGTATTAATATAATATTAATAATATACATTATATTATATTGAGAAAGTTATTCTTAGAAGGCACTTTTAAAAAACTTGATAAGTTGACATATTATTTAATTCTTTTGAAAAAAGAATCGAATTTAAATCTAGTTAAATTATTTTACATATTATATAAAAATTTAGGTTATTTTTCTAATATTTTATGCTTTAATTTTTTTCTTCACGTAAAGCAAAAGTGTAGATATTTTAATGAAAGTTACAAAATCCAATATATTTTGCATTTTCAGTCAGATTTATTTTATAATACAATAAATTATTTTTCATTAATTGCAGATTAAACTGAGGTTTAAAAAATAATCATGAGATATATTCACAAAAATAAATAATATTTTGGACAACAGATGGCCCTTGCATTGTATTAAAGAAAACTATCTGAGGGCATATAGCGCTGTCTCGATCCATTCCTTTAAAAGCGATGGTAAAGGTGAGCTGTTAGTCAAGAATCTTTATTTCGAAAGAGGATGTGTTTCAGCTATTTGAGGTATACGACTCTGGTTGCGACAACTTTTTTTTTTTTAAAAAAAAAGGAGATATGGGATTTTTCTTTTCTTTGTTATTTTTAGATTTTTTTAGTGCATTTTAAGAAAAATGCGCTAAAATTAAGAAGAGAAAAAGAAATTATTATTACTAAAACGGAAAAACTAGGTAAAAATTGGCAAAAAATAGCATAAACGTGGTCCATTCAGTACCAAAGGTTTATGACCAAATTTTCAATCTAATGTGTTGCTACATTATTCATTTTTGAAATGACCTTCAGGATAAGAGATATTTTCTTTTTTACAAAGACTAGAGCACTTTATCTCAGTTATTATATGAAATTGCTTAAAAAAACAGTGATTTTATTCACATAAGGGGCTGTAAATTTTGTAATAAAACAGTGATTGATAAATCTGAAGGATAAAACACTTCTACTATTACACAGAGCTAACAGAAAAAATTTCACAGTTCATTATGTTCAAAACTTTTTTAGCAATCGCTGACCCCGTTTGATTATTTAAAAAAAAAAAAACACATTTCCAGTAAAACACATTTTAAAGTATGACATCTTGCTCAAAGTAATGGCATCTGCATTTACTAAAACACTTGTAGTTCTTGTTCTAGTGAACGGAAAATGATAAACTTGGTATTTTTATAAAGCTAATAAGATGACCCATAAAATAAAATCATAAAAAAAAATTGACAATTTTTGGCAAAGTTCACAATTTTAGGGTAGTCGGATACCGTAATTCGTAATATTTTTTAACTTATTGACTCATTCCGGAAACTTTTGAATCCTACTTCGTATATATATAATAATATTTATATAAGTAATGAGTTTTCTTTATAGAAATATAGCATGTTTGCAGAAGTACCCGCACGTAAGGGAAATCTCCAGCAAAACGCGTTGAAAACTATAACATTGACAAAACTTCGTGGGTAATTATTGATAATAATCGGTCAATGAGATAAAGTTTCCCTTTGACTGACTTACTAGGTTGTTAATTTTAATCACCGGTTAGTGTTGATAATAACATTAACTGACCGTAACACATATACTTTAAATTTACAAAGTTTACTTTGAATTGTTCGATAAAAACAATTAGGAAAACGACAAAAGAATAAATATGCCATATTGAATGAAAAGTACAGAAAAATTTAGATCAATATACTCACACTTATTAGGTATTCCATTGTAAGCTGTCTTTTACACAGAAAGATTTCAAAGATTGTCAAATAACTTGAAATCCTATCATATTGTTATATCATGTTTTTATCAGAGTAATTCTTCAGATAAGTACAAGAGTTTTATCGTAAATGGATTCATTTTGAAAGTGAAAGTAAAATAACCGATCGTTGGTATCCGACTATCTTAAAATTACAGATTTAGTCAAAAAATTGATTTTAAAAAATGTTTTATGGTTTAATTATGCAGGTCAATTTATCAAGTTTTTAAAAATAACAAGTTTTTTATTCTTCATTTACTCGTACAAAACTTACAACTGTTTTAGTAAAATTATTGTCATTTCTAACATGCAGTTATCGACTTTAAAATTAGCTTTTTTAGAAAATGTTAATATGAAATAGGTATTGTTTTTTGCTGATAAAGTAAAGATAACTTAATTTTTTGTTTTGCGTATGTTTTGGGTAATATTAAAATTATCTTTACTTACTTTTTTTGGCAAAAATTTTGATATCTCATCTTTTTTAAGTCATTTCAAAAACGAATAGTAACGTAACATAAAAATGTTGAAAAATCATTCATTAACTTCCTGTTGAGAGTGGGTCACACTCAAGTAATTCTTTTATATATTTTCAACTTTTTTTCCCTTCTTTTTGCTTTGATATTACAAACTAATCCTTACAATTTAGTCTTAAAAAAAAAAAAAACTCAGAAGGGACATTATTTTGATGTTGATCACCAATTCATGATGGCAAAGATATTTCAATTTCATCCGTCACAATGTCCTGTCTTCTAAAAACAATCTTTAGAGATATATTTACACACTTCCGAACGTATTCCTTATTTTAACTCTTAAAACTAGACTAAACTAAGTGACGCAACAGCCCTTGAGGGCCAAGGCCACTGTACCCCAATTCTCATGATCTAGGCAATGAGAATTAACATGAGCAGATATTCCGGTCAGGTGGTCACTCTGAAGCGAAACCCCCAAACAAGCTTGATACTCATTTATCGACCACTGAAGGGTTGAAAGGCTGAGTCGACCTTGCCCAGCCCGGGGTTTGAACCCAGACTTGTGGCGTCGAAGCGCGGCACGCCTCCTTCCAGCCACTGGGCTTCACATAATTTAACTTATTTTTCATAATTACACAGTAATTTTTTTTTATCGACAAAGATGTTTGAAAAGTTTGATTTGTAAAGATGTACGAAACAACGAATCGTGCCACCTGTTCAGTTCAGGACCGCCTGTAAACAAAATATTTTGAGAAAAGGATAGAAAAGTATGTACTGCCTCTCTAAGTATACGAAAAGATTGCAGACGGCAGAGAGGAGAGATGTTTTCTCCCCGTAACAGTTTCCAGGGAAAAAATTACAGGAGGCATTGTTTTCTTCCAGACAGTGATCGATGAGCGCCAAAAAACAGGTCTTCCGGAAAATGCCCATCTTAACGTATCTTTCCTTTACGAAGTGGAATTGTCCTCAAGCAGTTGTCTCGGCTTCTGTAAGCGAACAGTAGTCAGGAAATTTGAATCGATTTATTGTACGTATACTCTTATAACTTTATATTTGCTTGAATTTTCTCGTTTCGACAAGGAATTTAAGAGAAAATAGCATCACTTTTAAACTACAGGGTAAGCATAGTTAAATTGCAAGTGTTCAAGGGATGGTGGAAAGAAAACCACTGGGAATATTCCAGTGAAATTTGGTATCTACACGTTTCGGAACATGAGCAAGTCAAATCGGCAAAGAAGAAAAAAATCGCCCTTTTCACCCGATAAATGGCGCTGTACCGTATTTCTACGCTCACCGCTGGCATATACAACTTCCAAAACCTATAGACAGAACATAATGACATTCTAAGAGGCATATAAACAATATAAAACATCAATTACAGGTTATCAAAATTCCATACAATTAGCTTCAGTAATTAAATTTTTACAGTACCATGTAATCAAAAATTAACGTAAAATAAGATAACAAATTAAACAATCCATAAAGACGCTTTGGAAAACAATTAAACCATTATTTATTCAATGAAATTATCACATGATGTGCTCAATATGCGAACCACCAGATGCTACCACATGCTGAAAACGTGAAACAGCATGGTCCACCGTCGCATTTTAAATCTATGTTGTAACACACATCACGTGTCTCGGTATGATAGATTTCAATTCCGCAACAGAGAAAGCACATGCTGTTCTCTATAAACCATATCTTTCAGATGTCCCTACAGGTAAATATCGCAAGGATTAAGGTCCGGTGAACGTGAGTCATGACTGACTATTTTTCAATGTGGTCTTGTTTTCATACTGTTCGAGGGGCTTAAAATTTGCATATATGCCGTCCATAAGCATTGAAGCATGGAACAACGCCATCTATTGGGTGAAAATGGCGATTTTTTCCCTTTCATATTTGACTTGCGCATGTTCTGAAACGTGTAGATACCAAATTTCACTGGAATATTACCGGTAGTTTTTTCTCCAGTACCCCTTGAACACTTGCAGTTTAATTACGGACACCCTGTACTTTAACTAAAGTGAAAGAATTTCAAGTTTCAATTTGAAGAAAAGTGTACACATTTGATAATAGCAAAAGAAAAAAAAAAGTAGAAAATCCCATATTTGAAGCGGAAAAAATAAGTACAAAGCTCAGTGGCACACAAAGACTTTTCTTAGGGGAAGGGGGGAGGTACATGCTAAAAACACGTTGATAAAAGCGCCGAGGGGTATTCTCTACGTCAAAATGTGTTGGTCAAAGTGTTAAAAAAAAGTGACGCAGATGACGATGAGAGAGATGGAGAAGCTGGATTGATTATTAACGCGCCCTTTTATATAGAGGGTTATTTATTGATAATGGCACCTCACTCTCAAAACTTCCACAATACTTCCAACGTGAGGACTTTGAGCCTACCCTTATTTAACATGCATCAACCGCTTTTCAAGCCGGGTCCTTAGTAGAACCAGGGCTCGACATCGGGGCCGAGCCCAGCGGCCGAAAACCGCATATAATTATATTAATTAAGCTTTTTTTAAACGTATTTCACAAAATAAAGCTTACAATAAGTCGAATAAATATGCTGAATTAAAAAAAATTATTGAAAAATCAAACAACTTTTCCCCCCACATATACATATAGAACTCAAAAGTATTTTAGGGCCGTGGGTAGCCTAGTGGTTAGAGCATCGGACTCCAGACCGGAGGGCCTGGGCTCGATGCCACTAAATACCACCGAGAATAGACGGAGTACGTGCTCGTTAAATCAGTGGATCCGAAAGTCTTGTGGGCGGTCGCAGCAGAAACCACGAGTGCAGGGGGCTGGAGAATATTTCCCTCCCCTTCAGTTCCATGCCAAAATTGTGGAGGTGGAGATAGGTGGTGTCGCCATCTATCGTTAAGAAGTCCAACCTGTCTCACAGGCAATGGCAACTTTCATTCCTTCCCCCTGCGGGAAGGACACAACAACAACTCAAAAGTATCAAAGCAGTGCACGTGCAATTTTCTTCAAACAATTAAATGTCTCCAACAATGACATCTGACTGACTGAAATTAGACCTCTCCGGCGTCAGCGCTTACACTCAATGACATCTAGTAATTTAAAGGAGTTGTGTCGATATATCATTAAGATTTCGACGTAATTCCGTAAATTTTGTTGTCAGTAATTCTGAAAACATTGTTTCATGACGTAGCAATGAGGGATGTTTCATTTTACAAATATTTTTTTTAACATTTATAAACCCCGTGCACCACGCAATGTATAACACGGGGGGCATACAACGCAGACAGAAGAAAGGATTACAACACAAACATCCATGCCTTCTCCGGGATTCGAACCCAGTCCCTACGGCACCGCAGTCAGCTTCACTGACCACTATACCGGATGGGCGGCGAAAAACATTTAGAATTGAATGGAATATTTAACGTTAAGGAAAGAAGAGACATTTAAACAGAAGATGCTGTTATTTTACATAAATCACACAAACTGCACGCAAGCAGATTCAGCAGAGTTGTTTATGACCAAGAATTGAAAGTAAGAAATTACACTGACATAAAAAAATACACACATATAGCGTTGTGAGCAATTTAACTTTATATCACAACAGAGGCAAGCCACTGAGAATCGCTTTGCGTGCCATAGGTTGTCGATGCCCGATATAGACTACAACAATGGCCAGCTAGTAGATTTGAATTTTTATTAATGTCACACTTTGAAGCTTCGCGAGGGCTATTGGCGACGGATTACGTAATTTTGAACCTGAGTCAAATGACGAGAAAGGCATCTGAGATGACACCCCATTCTCCAGATTTCTAAGCCACGCTAACGTGAAGACATTAATTTCGATGGATTTAGCATGCATCAGCCCCTTTACAGGGCAGGCTTTCAATAGCACCAGGACTTGAGAACTTAGGCCATGAATTCGCGACTACGACCTCTTGGCTAACGCTGCCACATGCCAGCAGGTGATTCCCAGGGCGTGTCGTTCGAAGCACGCGTTCAGGAATGTTGATCGTCGGATATGGTCATGGAGTGAAAGGAAGAGAAATGTGGACGGTCTGAGCCGTCGAGCCCATAAAAAATTGAATGAAAGAAAAAACATGATGGCAATGAATAGTTGTAAAAAGGTTGTGGAAAACGCCGTAAAACGTTTTTAGAGATGAGAGAGTTGATGGACCTATTGCGTGACACTCTCTCTTGTGGATGAGGGAAATGGAATGAAAACGAGTTGTGCGGTGGAGACGAGTATCTTTCGTGGTTACAGGCAAGAACTTTCGTGGTTACAGGCTCTCAAAGAACAAAAAAGTGACTCCCCCTTCTGTTATCCTTTGGTTCCAACCCTGCTGCCTCTCTATCGATTGGGTTGGAGAGGGGAGATATTTTTGATTTACTTCTGATTCAAACATTTTCAACGACTCTTATAATACATTCACTCTCCTTTCTTTCACACGCAGAGACGACCCTATAGCTTACGTTTTTTTTGACGTTATATTTTGATATTGATTAAGAGAAAAAGAAAAATAGCTTATGGAGTGTCTTATGTTCTTTGACGAGATGCGAATAATACGAAGGATTTCCACGAGTGCATTCTTTTGTAATGTACAGATAGTCAATTTTAATTTAGTGCATATTATTAAAGTATTTTGTAAAAAAAAAAATATATATTACAATACATCTGTGAATTTTATAGTAATTTCTTTCTCCTTTGGGTTTCTATAGCATTTAAACATAGATTACATTCATTGATAATCACATTTTCTGCAAGGTTTTAACAAATTATGTTACAATAGTATTCTTACGTAGCAATCTTTGACTTTATTCTAGTATAGTATTAAAAAAAAAAATTTTTTTACGTTACCTTTTATTACTTATTCAACATTGCATTTTACCTCTCCCACCTTTTTTTATAAATTATACTTTACCGTTCATTCCATCAGTGAGATCGTCCAATATTTTATATATAGACCCACATTTCTCATATACTTCTATTCTCCTTATTTTATAAACTTGCTTTTCTTTACAATTCTTATTACATTAGAATGAGAGGGGAAAAGATTTTATCTTAATTTTCAAGCGGATCTAGTGATCCAGCTATTTTTTCGAAGATAGTGTCCATAACGTCGAAGATTTTAATGGTGTAAGTTCATGAAAATAATACACATTATATTCCCTGGGAATCGAAGGCGGAAATACTTTTTATTTAATTTTGATAGCAAAGGAAACTTTATTGAAATATTAACTATTTAATCTCAATTTTCTCCCCCCCCCCCAATTTTGATGAAAAGATAAAGTAATTTGTTTACTAGGAACTTCGTAATTTTTTGCCGCAGGCGAAGTAACCTGTGTAAAGTATTTTAATTATAACATTGTTTACTATTTTTGATTTATATACCTTACATCGTTTTTTAATACTTTGCATTATTTTTAGACACTTTTGTACACTGAACAATTCTTATCTTCATTTTGTCTTTTTACACAAAATAATTTTTTAAAATCTATTTTATTGCAACACTTTATATGGCCCAGCCGACAAATCTAGGGATTTGCGCCGTTAGTATTCAATATTACTCACCGAGAATTATTATTTCTTTCTCTCCAAGCCCAATATTCCTAATTTAACCCTTGAAATAATTATTTCTGCTTTAGTAGTCTACCTCCCTTTGATACTTCATCTTCAACTCGGACTTTAAGAATTACTTCAAAAAGTATAGAGCAAAGATAAATATTTACCAAAAGAAATTTATGCTTTTTCGGAAATAAGCCCAAAACGAAATAAAGGCTTTTGTATCCATAAAACTATGCGAGATATAAAACCGAAGTTCTATAAATCTAAGAAAAAGATCTTGCATCTTTTCAATGATTCTTTCTTTAGGAAAGTACGGAATTCACGACCCCAATTGACCTTTCCAAGGGGGTTTTGGTAAACACAAACGATACCACTCTGGGATACGTTAGCGATGTTTTACTATTTTCCTCATAAAACATCAACTTACATATAGCATTTTACTTCTTCTGGCATCAAGACGTATTTCTCTCTCATACTTAAAATTATTTACATAATACACTTTACTTACTACTGAAATGTTTTATCAACCCGTTATAGCAGCGGTTCTTAAACTTTCGAACGCCGCGGCCCCCTTCTGTAAAAGAAGGAAATCTCAACGTTACACGAAACACACCTGGGGTCCACGAACCAAAAACGCAGTGGTGTTCAAACTGTGTTCCATGGAACCCTGGGGTTCCACAAGGCATACCCAGGGAGTCACAATAAAAGAAATCGAGGAGGAGAAACAAATATGTATGCAAGGTGGATTCACGTTCTCTATAAAGTTTATATAGTTACAAGTATCTAAACCTCACCGCAGTAATTCATTAAACCTGAAAATTTTATTTATAGATAACTTGATTTTGCAACACTTTTATCATAATATAATAAAAGAGTATTAAAACGTTTTATCTTTATATATTTATACTTTCTACTGGATTGCGAATACTCTATTGTTTGCTATCTCGGGTTCCACGAGATAATTTCGCACTCGTTAGTCAGCGAAATGTCTTGCAAAACTAAATAGTTTTCTAATGAAAAATACACCTTTTTACATTTGTGGAAAACTGCACCCATAATGAATGAAAGGGAACATCATATCAACAGAGTTGGTGTGTGTATTAAAATCTAAATTTAAGCAAGAGCAGCTTCTAAATTTTTGGTTGCAAATTCTCTCTTTCATGCAAAATACACGGGATTTCTCAAACATCTATAAACATTTTAATGCCATTCAGAACATTGTGTTTCAGTGAAATATATTTCTCAACGGGAGTGGCTACAAAAACAAAGTATAAAAATAAGTTAAACTCAGAATATGTAATGCGATTGAATTTAATTTCAATAGACCTAACTTCGACAGTTTGTAGGGGGAAAAAGCAAGCACATGTCTCAGTTATTTAAATGTAATGCATGGGTATAGGTGACATTTTAATCACAAATTAATATTATTAATGAATAAATCATATTTGTTGTTGTTGTTGCTTATGCCACCTGATCGACAGTAACATCAGATCAAGGTCCACGAAATTCATCGCGGCTAAGGGCTGGAATTTTACGCCTGTCGTTAGCCTAAGCCTTGAGCCCCCAAGAAGGTGACAGTGCGATTTTGCTCGGAACAACACGATAGATGGCGACACCATTCGGACCCACTGATTTAACGAGCACGTTCTCCGTTTATACTCGATGGGCATTTGGTGGCATCGGGCATCGAACCCAGGCCTTCCGGTCTGGAGTACAATGCTCTAACCACTAGGGTACCCACGGCCCATAAATCATATTTAAAAGATCAGATTATGATTTTTTAATAATAAATGCAACACTTTTCCTTAATTGCCTTTACATAAAGTGATTATAACATGTTGATCTACTTTAAATATTATTTTGAGATATATTCTTCAAAGTGCGAGAATAGAATGGGGTTCCATGAAAGCACCTTCAAGTTCTAGGGGTTCCATGAGTTGAAAACGTTTGAAGCCCCTACAATGTAAATGTATTTGCAGTACCCAGAGGGCAGGGGTGAGCTCAGTTATTAATCAGCTTATAATAGGTACAGCAGAGATTTTTTTTGTTTTTGTCCCCCCCCAAAAAAAAACATTTTAACTAACTATTTAAACACTTCTCAAGCTGAAGTTCATTCATGTTTAGAATTAAAAGTTCTCAAACAAACTTTCCCCAAAATCTTAATTTGATGCTCACATAACTTTAAAGAATATGCAGAGAACCAAATTGTGTTAAAAAGCCGTGTTCTAATTATTAACTTTTGAAACTAATTTGTCCATACAAACCAAAACCTTTTTATTAGCTGGTTCGCCCAGATTATTAAATTGATTTTGTAGAGAGTATTACATAATCTCATCTGAATTTAAAATTCCAGAATGATTTTCTGAACATAGTGTTCTTTATGTCAGAAGGATCATATTTAAAAGATAGAGAGTTGTCATACTTTTTACAACTTAACATACATTTGACATTGACCATCACAACCCTCCTCAGTTAGTAAAGCGAGATACATTAACTGAAGAATATAGTTATACATTCAGACTCATATTTATTTAATTAGAAGAATATATTTAAGAGAATAATATCCTTTGTTACATGATGTCCTGTGAAAAACATAAAAACTTGAATTCTTCAATGTTGTTACAAGTAAAATTCAGACATTTACAAATAGCTTACTGAGAGCTAATGTGCATCTCTATAACCGATTAAATTCTAAAAATCAACCATTATTCACATCAATTTGATTCTAAAGTACACTGGTGTTCAAAAATTAAGGACGAGACGGTTTTTTCAATATAACTTTGTACAAAACCATTCCAAATCAACACATTTAATACCGTAAGATCCCCAATACGTAAGGACATGAGTAATGTAAGCAACACTTACTAAAAGAGAAATCAGAGGGATAAAAAGAAGCTTTATTGAAAAAGTAGCATGGAGCGCAATGCGACTGAAGGCCGAAACATCCCTGTGATGGGTGTCCAGCAAGAAATATCCGGTCTTTAGTAGCGGATATGATCTCCCCTGACTGCTAGGCAGGTTTCACAGCGTCTGCCCATGCTGAGAATGAGGGTGTCAATGAGTTGTTGAGGCATTGCTGCCCATTCGTCTTGCAGCGCCAATCGAAGCTCTGGAATCATTACTGGTGGTAAGGTACGAGCTGCCAAGCGTCTGCCTAGAAAATCCCATACATGCTCGATGGGATTGAGATCCGGAGATAGTGCCGGCCAATCCATACGTTCAATATCCTCACTCTCTAAGAGCTGTTCGGCAGCTACTGTGCGATGACATAGTGCATTGTCGTCCATGAAAAGGAACTGCGGACCCATAGCGCCTCTAAAAAGACGCACATATGGAAGAAGAATCTCGTTACAATAACGGGTCCCGTTGACTGAACCTGCGTCGAAGATGTGAAGGTCTGTACGACTACCAAGCATGATGCCTCCCCAAACGAGAACACCGCCACCTCCATACTTGTCCCTTTCAATGATGTTCGAGGGATGATTGCGGCTTCCCCGCTCTCTCCAGATGAGTATGCGATGAGAATCGCTACTCAGACTGAATCTGCTCTCATCTGTAAAGAGTACTCGTCCCCATTCATTGTCTCTCCAATTCCGGTGTTCCCGGCACCACAGAGAACGCCTTCTCCGATGGTCAGGCGTTAGAGGTACACACCGTACAAGGCATCGTGCAAACAGACCACCACCGTATAGTCTTCTGGCCACGGTAAAACGCGATATCGGTCGTCCAGTCGCCTGTGTCTAGCGATTTCTCCCGCTGTCTGCCGCCTGTTTCTTCTGGCCTGTAAGGCAATATACCGGTCATCTGCGGGTGTGGTTCCTCGTGGGCGACCACTACTGAACCCCCGGATAGCTGTTCCTGTAGTTTGAAATTGTCTCCAAAGTCGTGAAACGATGCTGTGAGCAATTCCGAACTCTGCAGCCACACTTGTCACACTGCGACCTTCCTTCAACTTCCCAATGATTCGACCTCGGGTAAAAGCATCCAGATGTCGTCTAACAGATTGATTGTTCGCCATTTCTCGCTGAGGGAGCAACTCGGTGGGATTTTAACTGCTATACGGTGTGCAATCTCTTTGCCAGAAATACTAATCTTACACCGACAACATGCTTTACTACTCAGACACTCCCCCATTACGTCTACCTGCATATCTGTGCATGTGCTACCGTACATCACCTCACTTAATCTCCTGATTGGTCTTTCTGTCCGCTCTGCCTCTTCGTTCAGCTGATATGCTAATTTTTCGACTTCGTCCTTAATTTTTGCACACCAGTGTATGTCTGCTGAACAAACAGAAAATCAAATTTAAGAGATAAAAAAGTAAAGAGAATATTTCCTACCACAAACTTGCACACAAATTATAGTTCATACACTTCAATTTTCGATATTTATATGAACTGACATTCTCCGTCCCCAAACATTGTTTTCACACTTGTCTTTATAACATTTTATTCTTTATGAGCAATTTTAAACATCAAGCAATAAGATTTTAATGAATTTCACCTTTTAGAAATATATTTTTTCCATTGTCTGTTGTTTTATTCCAACACATTGTTTGGTGCTGCATGTTAAAATTTGGCTTTTAAAACATTAGATTCCAGAATCGTTCAATGACAAATTTTATATTTCTACTTTAGCTACATATAAAGTACATTTTGACTCTAGCTAGTATGATTTCAATGTATTACAACTGAGATATCCTAGGTTTTACCTCTCCATAATACTCTAACACTATCCAATAATTTATTTTTCAAACAAACAAAAAAGTCTTTCTGCTATTTTCTGTGAAGTATAAATACATTTAATTAAAATTCTGATAATAAAGCATGAAGAATCTAATTAAAGTAATCAACTTTTAAATTTATAAAATAATTTATCAATGCTGCTTTAAAAGAGAGTTGACACCCCCTTCCCCATATATATTAAAAATAGTAAAAATATTGCTAAGAACTGTTAACTACAGTTCTTGTACAACTGTTTTACCATTGCAAAATCTTCATCACTTTTAAATGTAGTTAACTTTTCTCAGCCTATTTTGTTCTAATATAATCAAGCAAAAAAAAAAAAAAAATTTATTTCAATAGCAAAAAAAGATTGATTTCTAGATAAATTCTCTACCCTAATACAGTCAGGGATGTCTTAAGGCATGGGCCAACTGAGCCAGAGCCCAGGGACTCTTTCACAATGGAGGCCTTGCCTCCTTCGCAACTCAGCCTTAAAAAGATAACGATTCAAATAATTTCAATGGTTAAATGTTATTTCCAGTTGTATTCTCCAGAAAACTGGGAATTTTGGACGATATGTCAGCTGGCTACATGGGATGACTGTCGTTCACGTAGAGGTCTAGGCCTACCACCATACATCATTACTCATTCATTCAAAAGACAGCAATCGCTCGAGCTGATTTGTGCGATTGTAAGTCCTGCACATTTGATTCGGGTTATTGTTTTTACGAGTATTTGACAATGTATGCTATGTACTGTCTACTTTTAGGGGTTATAGGTGGGGGCCAATTATTCTGTAGGGGTCCTCAAGAAGTCTTAAGATGTCCCTGAATACAGTGGTTCTTAAAATTTTGACCACAGCACCCCCATCCCTGGTATTGGGGACCCCAAACACATAGCTGAGTGATTTAAAGGTTCCTCTATAATCCTAAGACTGCCTCTACTACTTATACATACTTTAACACTTCTTTTTCTCCCTTTAAGGAAAAAAACGTCTAATTAAAAATACTAATTTAAAACTGAATTAATATTCTTGATCAAAATACATGTTCTAGTAATTTTTTTCATTTGGGGTAAATTTAGTGATCTAGTCTAGGATGGCACATTTTTAACATCCCCCACCCCCGAGACCTTTCACAGTCTGTAAAAGAGGGAAATCTTAACATTGAATAAGAGACATTCATGGACCCCCCAAGAAAGTACTGGGACCCCCCCCCCTCCCGGGTTCATGGAACACAATTTAAGTACCACTAACTTAATACACTCGAACAACATAAAAAAATTTGAATATTCTTCTTTGAATACAACATTCAGTTTAAGAAAAGTATATAATTACATGTTGGTTCTTATAAATGAATATTAAAAAAATAAGTTAAAAAAAGTTTATTCATATAAAAACAGATTTTTGACTTAAGAGCATTCTCTTCAAACTGTGCCACACAGAGTCATTTTATGATCGATAACACAAGTAAAACAATTCAAATGTAGGATATTATAACTTCTCTTTATGGATAGAAAAATAAGTTTCTCACAACAGCAGGTCAAATGAAATGACAAATATAGATAGTATCAAAGATTTCATTGCACAGTTCAAAATTATTTGCAAAGTATGCAAAATGTTATTTTTCAAACCACATGTAAAATTGAAGCCACTGCATTTGGTCGGTGGGTCGCAGGTCCTAAACTTAATTTCACTGAAGGTCATTACATGAATTCTGGGGCTGTTAAATATATATATAACTGGACTCTTCTAATTCATTATTTGCATAGAAACCAAGAAAGATTCTAGCTTAAGTGTGATCTTCACTTGATCTCGATTCAAAATGACAAGTTTCATCTCCAACAGAATATTCTATGGCTTTAGCAGACAATACTATAATAAGAGGAGAAAAAAATTATAAATGTAACTTTCATATACACAGCATTTTTATTAGAATATACAAACACAATACACCCTAAAACAATAAAAAAAGCCACTTCAGTATACACATTATAAATACATTAATGTACAATATCGTCAGCCTAATTATCAGAATGCGCAACTCTTTCTGGGGTGCTAATTTAATATAGAAGTGCTATGTGCTAAGTTGTTGTTTATGTTCACCAAGGTGGCGATTTATCGTGTGGTAATATGATTGCCATAGGGATAGCATATATTAGAGTGAATTTTTATTGGCAAAGAGCCAACAAAGATGTTTGGCCCGATTAAGGAATTGCGCCAAACAGGCTTTATAGGCCAAAACACTCCTATATCAAAAATAGATCCTTTGTGGAATTATAAATTCTGATAATTAGGTCAACGATATATTTTTAATTGGATTTGGAATCTGAAGGGTTCAGAAACAGTATTTCCTATGCACTATTTCCAGAAATGAAGCTATATATAAAGAGAATAATAACCAGTTAAATTATAAACATTATCTTTAGAAGTACAATTGTAGTGTTATTTACACTACAACAATGCTTAATATGCTTCAAAAATTTACAAAGTATAATTTCTCCCTAATTGTCTTTCTTGCCACCAAAGTGACATCTTTAAAGCCTAAAAAATATACCTTAGTTGCTATAATAATTTTTTTAAATCAACATATTTGGATTTTTGTATTTTGAATAAAATATACTTTAAATGTCAAGTTTAATTTACAATGTATTATTGAAATTCATGTGTTCTTAAACAATAAATGTTTTTGTTTTTTTTTGCTGAGTAAATGTGATCACTATAATTTTAAAATTCAATCAAATTATACATTTGGCAGTAATATTTAAAGGCTCCTTTATCTTTTTTCATAATACATTCATTTTAGAAATTAAGATTTTTAACAGTAATAAATATTACATTAGCAAAATGCCTTCATAGAAAATGAATATAATACTAACATTTAGATATTATGAATCCATTATTAAAACTCACTCCCAAATTCATAGAAGCTCTTTTAGTGTAAAAATAAATAAATAAACCAAATGAAGATATACTTTATAACCACGTTTGTTACAATATTTTCTTATGGAATTGAGGTGAAAGAAAATCAAATTCACATGAATGTAATAATTAACACAGAAGTTGCCTTTTTTAATTGTAAAATACATCTGCATTTTATGCATAAGACAAATCCTGAATATTGGTCAGCACATTCAGTAAATAAATATTTCATAATAGCCGACTGAACTTGTTTTAGACAATAGCTACTTATGGACTATTTTTTGTAAGTCAGTTTTACCCAAAGTTGATTGACTTCCTCCTACATTCATCAAATCTCCTCCATTTTTGAGTCTAGAATTTTTTTAATCATATGAAATATAGAGATATTAAAGAGTACAATGTATCTCATTAAATTGCAAATTATTTTGCTCTTATAACATCTTTACTTAACATAACAGTCAAATTACTTCTGAAATTTCCCTGATCTCCATTAGTAGTTATTTTAATAACTAAATTTGTTCGGTTTTCATTGCATTAAAAATCTTCCATTCTTCTCAAATTTCATTGCCATTTTAAGAAAAAATTTAATGATTCATTAATAGCACATATTACACTAACATGTCACATAACAAGTAACATGGTTCTATGAATGATAGTAAAGCATTAATAATTTTACAATTAAAATATTTTTAAAAGCCTATTTTATTCACCCCTTAATATTTGGTTTTAATTTTCTCAAAACGTAATGCATAATTTTGTCAATTTAAAAAATAATAATAATAAAATAAAAAAATACAAATCATTAACTTCTTCTTAAAACTTTTATTCTTACTTCTGAATACCCTTTTCCCTTCTTTCTATTTGCCCCCCTCCCTTTTTTGTATTTTATAACTAAAAATTAAATCTTGAAATGATTATAAATAAAATATTTCTGGAAACAATTTATGGAGAGCAAACTTACAGCATAACATTAGCCTTTTTAAACATTTGGCAACCTTTCTCAATTTCCCAAAATCTAAAGTTTTTCAATATAATTACAAGGAGAAAAATATATGTTCATTTTTAAAAAATGTTATTTGAAAATCCCACTAAATAAATTTGAAAATCCATAACATTATATTACCTAATAAAATTTCAAATACTTACACTTGCTTTTTTTTTCAGTCTTGCATCGAATCAAACTTATTTAATTTTCTCATAGTTGTGCATGTGTTCTGTCAAAATATTTGAAAAATAAATCAATAAAATAAAACAATGAATAAACAGAATATACAAAGGCATTTAACAAAACCAAAATTTAAAATAAAAAAACTTAAATGTTTGGCAGTTCAAACTTTAAACAAATTTAAAGTAAAAAACTTTTTTAAAAAAAAAGCTTTTATTTAAATGTGCTAAAAAGAATAAAATAAACTTTTCCTTTAAAACTTTTTTTACTATCAACTTATAACATCATTACACAATTTATATGATATAAAAGCTTGTCACTCTTATTTACTTAGTTTGAAATTTTTAAAAATTAAAATCAATCAGATAAAATTATTAAATTTACTTGTTTATCTACACAGGTAAATCTCGCGACAAGCTTTTAATTCATATAAATTGTGTAATGACGTTATAAGCTGATAGTAAAAAAAGTTTTAAAGGAAAAGTTTATTTATTCTTTTTAGCGCATTTAAATAAAACCTTTTTTTAAAAAAAGTTTTTTTACTTTTTAGTTATTGCTGGACAGGTTTCTCAGCCTGTTCATCTCATTCAACGCTGATTCGCATCCCTGGTTTAGTTGAATCAATTCTCGCAAAAAGGATATTAGATAAAAAACACAATTTTTTAAATCCATAATTTTTAAGCAATTTTTTCAATCTTCCTGCAGATCTTGGGTAATATTGTTCTACACACGAAAAAAATATGTTTCGTGAGATTATCTTTATAAATGACGAAGTTATTAAATGTTTAATTAAAATTTTGACTTTTTTGAAAAATCCTTAAAAAAAGGTTTGACATTTTATTTTTTTAAATCACTGATTTTAAAAGAGCAAAGCATTTTTTTAATTGAAAATACATTGCATTTCTGGATAATATTTATCTCTTATTGTTTTCCTAACGGATTTCTTTTTGTGTGATAGGTAAAATATATAAAAAAAAAATCTTTCCGATTCTGTAATTTTTTTTTTGTCCGAGTTTCATAGATTACAGTTAGATAAATTTTTTAAAGAATTTTTACAATACTCCATCTCAGTTTAACTTGGCAGCATTGAAAAAGGTATACAATGTACCAATCTACTTGAAAAATAGCTCTTTTTTTGTTTTGAATTTAAATCCAAGAAAATAGATAGAAATTTGCAAAAAAATTGCATACGTTGTAGAAATTAGATTATTTTTACATTGTAGGAATGTAATTATTTTTAGACAAAGTGAAATAATACAGTCAATAGAGCAACGTTATGAAATTCCAGTTTGGCTGAAAACCGATTTTCGAAGCCAATTTTTGTCATTGTTGTAACAATAACATTATTACAACAATGCAGACATATCGAAGTTGGCGCCCAAAACTAGTTTAACGTTTTAAATTTATATTTCTTTAATTGCAATATCGAAATATAAATGATCAAAACATGTATTATCATCTAAACTAAACGTGTATACAAAATTTCAGCTCAATGAGGTGAAGATATCAGCTTCAAAATTGAGTTGCAAGATTCCACCCGAACAAATTACATACATACATTATAAGTTAAATAAAAGCTTATAAAAACGATTCGAAACACAAATTCTATGCCAAAATACATGAAGTAATTAAAAAAAAATATTTCTTCATTTCATAATCTTAGAATTACTAAGATATGTCACTCCACTCAGCAGCTCTCATAATATAAATTCAACTTTATTTGAAACGAATAAGCACTAAATCAGTTTTATCACAATAAAATTAAAATTATTCTAACTGTGAAATGTGAAAATTTTTTTAATTAGTTTAATTTCTTTCATAAAATAATGTTATAATGACATTTACTAGAATATGACTGTAATACATTCTAAACCATACATTGCCTCGAAAATCACACATTTTTTTTTAATTAACTGCCTAAAAAATTGCTAAATTTTCTCATAAGTGAGAAAAAGGAAGGCGAATTTCATACACATTAATAAGAAAATATGAAATACATTAATGGTTTCTCACAGGGGCACATATAAAAAGTTGTAAATACTTTTTCCTCCCATACATCACATTTTTAGTAGAGAATTTAAAAAAATATTTCAGAAGTTTTTTTTAAAAAATTATTTTTTCAATATCACCACCAGGGCATGACTTTTTTTTAACAAGAAAAATGATACCCTTGGTAATATATGTAATTTTTTCCCCACAAAATATTTCTTAAGCTAAAAAAATATTTATAATATTTATAGCATTTAAATATTTCCTTTTTTATGATTTATTTAGTGGTGAAAGCATAAAACAGTTGTTGTAAGCATAACTTTTAATCATAAGATTCAGAAGGTAATTTAAGTATTCACTTTTGATACAAAAAAAGTCATCATTTGATGGATAAGTATAATTATAATATCTGCAATTACTTTCCATGATCACCAAAATAATTTTTGTTGTTGTGAAAAAGAAAAATTGACAGTTGTATTTGTTTTAAACAAGTTCAGTTGATTATGATATTATAAAATTAAATACATCATGGTAATAATATAATAGTAAGATAAGATTATTATAGCATCCTAGCACAAATATCTCATTACATAATGATAAATTTAATTAAAAAAAAGATTCAATTTAATTAAAAAAACACATTACTTTATGCAAATAAACACATAAGTTAAAACTGAAGCAATATTTTCATTTGTAATGAACAACATTCCAAATTATAAGTAATTCAAATGCTAAGATCCTTATCATAGGAATTAAAATTTTTAACTCTTCACAGATACAGAAAAAAGTTCTTAAAACAAAAACTTTTGTATAGGATGTTTAAAACAAAGATCATACCAAAATTTCTTACAGTTAAACACTGAAAAAGGTTCAGTTATAAAATATATATAATTTATTCTGTATTTATCCACAGAATCAAGAGAAAATATCCTTTAATGAAAGAAGTTGCTTGGTAAAGCAGTTGCTCTATTGAAGTAATAACACAAAATGAAATGTAGTTATTTTTAGAAACAATTTATAAATAACTAATTTCTTACTGGAATTTTGCCCACAAGATCTCTACATTTTAACTAAGTATTTTTTTAAACTTTTGAGATATTTTCTCAAGTTAGCAGTGATGTTGAACATTCAAGGCAAGTTTGACATTCCATTAACTCATACAGCATGCCCCTATAAATGAAAAGTTCAATTTACATCAAAAAGTAAAAAAAAAAAAAGGTTAAAAAGGATAACAGCTAATACAGGAATACAACTAAGAAGGATCATGTGTTTATTTTATATAAATATAAAAGTTAGCACAATTTAGATTTAAATTTTTAAAAAAACTAGATATTTTGAAAAAAATTAAATGCCATATCATTCATAGCAAGTACTATTAAACTATTTACTACATTATACTATTAAAGAACAATTAAATATAAATATTGATATGTTATAAAAATATCAAGTCCCATTTTGTTAAATTTTAGTTGCCTTCATTTACTTCATTAATAAGTTTATTTCTGATACAGCTAAATAGATTTTTATATAAAGACAATTAATAATGTTGCATTAATTTTTAATTTTGAAAGAAATTTTTCATGTCTTAATATTTGATATTTAATAAAAATTCTAAAATGTTTTATATCTATATATCATACAAATTATGAATAACATTGAATTATACTCTAAGTTATTCTCACAGAACTCAATTGACCATAAATTATTCTAACAGTTTGATAGATAAAAGAAAAAAATACTCATAGATTTTAAGATAAAATTTATAACATAAAATATGGTTCATTTAAAATGTATATAAAATTTCAAAAAGATAGCTTCCTCCATTCAGTTTAAAGTACAAACATTTGTAGAACAATTTTGAACTGCCTTTTCAATATGGTTAATATGAGAAATTTGATATTTCTGTAAAACTCTCCAATGGTGTTATTTTAGAAAAAAATAAACCACAAACGTTCAGGAACAAATATTTTAGTGCTTCTTAGGTTGACAAACAGGGCAAAGCATACTAATTTTTATTATAGAACATGCATGTTACGTTTTTCACCTAAATGTATTTTGAAGTTGTTGCACTGTTAAATACACGTGTATTTCATGTTAATAAAATTGAATTTGTGCACAATTATTACAATATTTTATAGATATTTGCATACTTTCACCAAATAATTCATGTTAGTGATTCATTGGATTTAAAACTGAAAACTTAAAAGATAAATAATAATTGAAAATTAATCAACAGTTGCTCTAACAGTTTAATACTAATTTATTAACATTTAAAAAGTACATGGAGGGGATCTAAATATAACATTACTTCTTAATCAATTATTAAACCAATACATTAATTTTGTTTTAATGTCAATAGAATGGGGAAAAAAATTGAAACAAGTAATTGTTATGTTTATACTACAGCATTTTTTATAAATGAAGACAAAGAAATCAAAGAATGAATCTGAAAAACCAAAACATAACATCCATTGACATTTGAAAACAGATGTACATTTGTAACACAAAATATTTTAAAATTAAAGAAATTTGCTTTAAGTTTGACTAAACATTGTGAAAAACATACCTTAAGTTAAAGAATGCACAAAAAGCATTGGAGACTATTTTCTTACCTGACACAGGTCATCTTTTCGATTACAAGGATAAAAACTACACAAGAAAAATGAAAATGATGCTAAATTTAAGACAGAAATGGAGACAAATGCTTGATATGATTATATTAAATCAAACATTAATAAAAGTAAATATAAAATTGATTGTAATTATAAAAACTTAGAAGAAGAATGACATACAGCCAAAACCAGATACATTATTAGTATAAAAATTCCCATAAGTTATCTAAAGAATCCCTTTAATTCTTCATAAGGTAACCTTATAAATGCTGAATGGTTACTTACAAAAAAGCTTAAAGCTCTCGTTTAATTTTGGGGAAGGGAACAGAGACATGCTCGCTAAATGAATACAAAAATTACAATTCACTAAACAAAAATTATATAATACACATTATATATATATAATGTGGAAACACTTATAATTACCTCACATAAAGAAAAGGAACTTGGAGTATCATGAGCTCAGCATCTCCATGCATATCAAAATTAGCCTTATTAATATAAATTCAAATTATGCAGCAAAGCATTTAAAAAATTACAAGTACCATATTTATTAAAATCTAAGCCCCAACCCAAATTCTAAACAAGTTTTTGTGAAGAAAAAAATAGTATAAAATGGTTTTTCAATAAAGCTGATATTTATAAAATTTAAAAAAAATTAACATAATTTATAAGTGAATAATTTATTTTAAAAGTATTAAAAGTTTAACATACATACATGAACCTGTAACTGCTCTAACCATCAGTATCATATTCGATTCCCCCCTCCAATGAATTTTTTCTCCTATTCTAAACCACAACATTAGAAAAAGTGTGGCTTAGATTCCAAATAAATATGGTATACACACTTCATTTCTGCAATTAAATTTTTTTAATTCATTATTCTGATAATTTGGATATTAGTAAAATTTCACATGCGCAAATTATATGTACTTAAAATGGTATCTGCATGCAATATAGCATTTCATCCTCAGAAACTATTTCCAGGCAAAGTGACAACTGAAGAATCAAAAGCATAGAAGTATTGAATACCTTAAATATAAGCTTGGAAATATCCATTGTTATTACTAACCTGTTCTTTAGCATGATTGCTTGAGAACCAACCTGCGACTCCAATTTCATTCCCTTCCCACCAACCACCTTCAAGGGCTTGAATTACTGTTGATCACATTACTTTTTTTCAAGTAAAGCTGGAGAAGTAAATTATACAGATTACTATACAACGTTAACTACAGAATCATGAAAAAATCAACATCATAATTACATAAAAAAGAAAAACAAATTATTAAAAAATACACACATTTTACATTCGAAAAATAATCTAATAAAACAAGTAATATAAAAAAAATTTTAATGCCAATTCCTACTTTGTTAGAAAAACGTACTGGCACCATCTGTTGCAGCTAATTGTAACTGTGACGGAAATAATGCAGAATAAATTTAAAATTAAAAAATAAAATTTAACTAATTATTTTTTTTTTGAAAAAAACTGCATTTACATCAAGTGTCATCCACTACAAGTTTAAAAAAATTTATTTAAACTTGATTGGATGAATAGAAAGTATTTTATTAATGATTGAAAATTTGAACAAGATAAATATATAGAGAGTGTGAGCTAAATATTAGAGATTGAACAAATATATACACAGACTTTAAAAGCATATGCTCACATAATACATATATAACATGACAAGATGTTTAATGTCTTAGAATATATTTTTCATAAGATTTTTTGAATTGTAAAAAGTTTTTACCTTTATTGAAGATCTTTAAATTTCTAGAAAGAGTGAGTATAGCAATGTTTATTGAAGTCTTAATTATTTATGATATATTGGGTTGGTGCATAATTATCAAACATTTCCTTAACATGCTAAATTTTAATAAAAATTTACAATATTTTATAAAATCATGAATGAAAATATCCTTCTACTTTTAGGTTATAAAAATGCTTGTCAACAACCATACACATATTCGCCATATTATGCTGTACCCCTTTGAGAAACTATAGAAAGTAACACAGTCATTTCACAATCTCAAACTTTTTAGTGGCACAATCAGCAGAAGTTGATGGAGGGAATGGTTTGTCCATTTCAAAGCTCACAATATTAACTTGGAAGATAAGCTAGGAAGAGGACCATCAAATTTTGACAACCAAGAACTTTTGGCTGCAATGGAAAGGAATGAAAGCTTGACAACTCGAATATTGGCCATCAACTTCAATGTGGAATATTCAACCAACATTCATCATCTAGAAAGCTTGGAAAGGTATGGAAATTGGCTGGATGGATCCTCCATGAACTCAACAACAATAATAAAGCAGAACATGTCCGAATTTTCTCCGGTTTGCTTCAACAAAACAAGCAGAGTATGTTTCAGAAGGGTCTTGTCACTGGGGATGAATCATGGCTTCTCTTCTACAACCTCAAAATAAAAAAGGCCTGTATTTCGACTGACAGGAGACCAAAGTTTATGACACTTTCAATAACTTAGTGGCAGATGTCAAAGCATGGATTGTGTCCCCAAGAACCATGAATTCTTTGTCCACAGAATCAACTGTCTTCCAAGCAAATGGGAAGCAGTTATTGTAAAGAAGGTAACTACACTCTGGATTAAACATTTAAAAATGTTACTATTGAATTTTTATGATTCCCTTATAATAATAAATATTAAAGAATGCCTGATTATTATGCACCAACCCAATGGTTTGCTAACTTTACATTTTCCTAGACTGTAAGAGACATTTATCTTCTTTTTCACCAATTACTCCTACAAGGAAGAAAGATCACTCTAAAGATTATTCCCTATTGAATTAGCTTATTTGTACTTCTCAGGAATATCCTTCAAACTTTAACCGCTCTGAAAAATCACAGACCTTTGTTTGAAATATCAAAAACAAAACTATGTTGGCCTGCATCTGTCTAGGATTAATAGAAGTAGTTTTATGCATATATTTTTGTTAGTCCAAAAGCAAAAATTTTAGTATACTATAATTCTTTTCTTATAAAAAAAGTTCTCAGACTTAAATATTATTTTTTACATATTAATAATTTAAAAATTTTACTTACTGCTATCAGTAACTTTTGAAGTTATATTCTTCTTTAATTATTTTTTTAATTATCTTGAAATCCTGACAACACCTGGAACACAAATTACTTCATTCAATAATACACACTCTTACATTTCCAAGTCTTTTGTGTAAATATAATTAAGCATTCTATAAAAATTCTCACACATTAACATTGTACTAATTAAATAAACTGAACAAAAATTTATTTAATCTGAAATTGAAAAGAAAAAAAATAGCTAACATTTAGAATTAAAAAAAATATTGTATATAAACAATTTACAAAACTAAAAAAATAAATTTCTAAAAATCACCAATTAGATTGGAATTACTTAAAGAGAAAGAAAAGAAAGTTGTAGAGATATTTTGTTATAATATCCAATAATTAAGTTTAAAATAAGAATATTATAATAAAAGTTTTTTTCTAAGCTTATTTTTGTCAAAATGCAATTATATATTTACTGAATAACTTACTAAACAGGATAGTTTACAAGGAAGTGAGTGAGAGTGAGAGAATATTAACGTCGCACTGATTAGCAACATGAGAGCTTTTGGCAACAGTTCGTGAAATTTTGAACCATGGTCAAGTAACGTGGACGACACCTGAGCTGGCACCCCCTCTCCTAACTACCACACTACACCAACGGGAGGACGCCTGAGCTCTCAACAGATCTAACATGCATCACTCCCCTACATGGCGGGTCTTTAGTGGTACTGGGATCGAACTCATGACACGCTAGCCATGATCCGACGCCTAGAGCACTTGGCTACCACGGCCACAATTCATTTTGAGGCTTAATTCTTTTTTCATAGATTCAAATTTATATTCACAGTTTACAAAAGTTTCCCTAACATATAATGTATATTAAATTTTTAGAATGGAAAAATAATAGAAAAAAATTATGATCTAGTGTAATTTTATTCTTTTTGTGAAAATTTAGCATTCTGATTTTAATACGCGTAAGTTCACTTTGAAATTCTTCAGAGATAAACTGCATTGTTCTATCATTATGTTTCTTCAACACGTCACAATAAGGCTTCATATTAGATATAAAATTTAAATTATTTGTCATGAAAATTCTGTTTAATTACATAAATAGCTCTTTCAAGAATAAAAGTGGAAAATCTGAAAAAAATTAAACGTTGGAGAAATAGTTTTACTTGATTCAACATTTTGTTCACTTATAATAATTATTATATTTTGAACCTTTAATGACAATGATTCATTAGTAAATTATTATTCCCTTTTCTTGAATTATGGAATAGGTTTGATGGAATGCTTGTTCAATTTTTGAACGAAATTAAAACTTTTAGTAAACATTACAAGGAAATCTACTTTTTATTTTCTGGAACTTAGTATATGCTATTAACATCTGTAAAATATAGATACTAATTGGAAAACATTGGAAAATAGAGTATTAATTGCATGTTAAGGAATGATACAAGGTGATAATTCATTATCCTAAAATCATGTACAATAAGGACATCAACCATGTAGAAAAACTCTTGAAAGATGTTCATTTTAAACAAGATATTGTGACTGCTGAACATTTCCTCAGTTTCCCCAGACAACATTTTTAAACCTTGAGTAACAAATTAACAGGATGATTTCACTATCTTAATCACTAGCAGAATTAAAAAGTATTTTATAAAAAATGATTAAAAAATTTTAAAGAGAAACAGCTATCTTATGTGAGATTTTTCCATCTATTCCACATTGTATCTGTCGATAACAGGGGTTGGCAACCTTTCAGCTGAGGTGTGCCAAACCAACCTACCAACATGATTCAGCGTGCCAAGCAATAGCAAATATTTGAAACAATTTGATTCCCACGACAACTCATGCAGAATTAGGAGAAATAAAGGTCAAAAATACAAATTTAATTATATGCTAATTATGCATCATTTAAAGATATTTATTGACATAAAAATAAACATAAAATACAACTATTCCTTCAATATAAATACAAATATTAAAACTCTGCACATAAATATGTATATTTAGATTTTAAAGGAAAACTTAAAATATGACTGTTCAATATAAATCAAAATTGTATAAATATTATGCATTCTTAAAAATATTTATGAAACTAGAAATAAACAACATAAAGTATAAGTGTTCATGCAGCAAAGTTAAATAAAAAATTAAAATTTTAACACCTTGTCCCTGCAGAGCTCTACTTAATGTCGTAATATCAGGGGTATAGTTCGTTACTTTCAATTTGATACAGGATTCAGAATGTTCAGCTGTTAAACAATTTCTTAGTGGACTCAAAATATATTTCATATGAGAAAAAATTTGTTCACATAGATATGTGGAACCAAAAGCGGAAAGCAGGGCACATGCTATTTTTTCAAATAATTAAATCTTTCTGGCAATGACATCCAGCAATTTAAAATAGCTGTCGATTTATTGCTAGAGTTATCTTCCAGATTTTTCCGTAACTCCGTAAATTTTGTTTTCCATAATTCTAAAGATATTAATTCAGTAAGTTCCATTTCAAAATTATCAGTTTCCATCCCCTCAAAAATTGACAAATCAAATGGGATTATTAATGGGTCTATTAAATCAGGTTTGATTAGAAAAGAAAATATGGGCCTACAAGCTTCAAAGTCTTTGCATCTTTTAGAAAACTCCTTCTTAAGTGCTTTAACATAAGTTTGAAGTTCATCTTTGTCTACGGTTGATGAATTTGCAAGTGCTTTAACATTTGGGAAGTATTTGTAGGTATTAGTATTAATATCATGGGAAAATACATTTAATTTTGTAGCAAAGTCCTTACAATATTCTAAAAGTTCAAGTACTGTTTGACTTTTTCCTTGCAATCCTAAGTTTAGTTCATTGAGATGTTTAGTTATATCTGTCAGAAACATCAATTTACATAACCATTCCTTGTCGTCTAATTCGGGAAAATGTTGTCCCTTCTCATTAAGAAAAATTTTAATGTGCTCCATGCATGACACAAACTTATTCAATACATTACAATCACTAAGCCAACGGACATGACTGTACAAGGGAAGATCCCCATATTCACTTTCCATTTCTTCTAAAAAGAGATTTAAATTGTCTGTGTACTAATGAAGATAGAGACTCTATAAAAATTAACTATTTTAACAGTATTCATTACAGAAATTAAGCGTTGAGACGAAATTTTGGCAACAAAACTTTCTTGATGTATTATGCAATGGAAGTTCAATATTTTATGTCCAATACGGTTTTCAAGAATTTTGTCAAATCCTTTTTCCTTGCCAACCAGTGCAGGAGTGCCATCAGTAGTTACACAAAATATTTTATTTATATTAATATTTTTTTCTTTCAAAATGATTTATAAATGAAAAAAGAATATCCTGCCCTTTAGTTGTACCAGACAGAGGAATCATACTGCATAATTCTTCATAAATTCGATTTTTATCACAATATCGTGCAATTACTGCAAGGCGTGCAACATCATTCACGTCTTTACTTGCATCAAGAGCAACGCTAAATACAACAGTTTCTTGTAAACCTGAATTTTGTTTCACAGTTACATTTTCTGCTATTTGTGTTATTCTTCTTTCAACAATTCACGCAGAAACAGGTATTTCTTGAATTCGTGATAATATTGTTGTAAATAGCTGATGTTCTTTTATATGCTCGCCATCTGTAAAAGGTTTTCATTTGGCTGCTAAGCAGTGAGCAATGACGAAACTACATTCTGTCGCTTTTGGTTTGACTCCAATTGTTAGACACAAAAAAGTAATTTCCTTTTTATATCCAGAAATAGCTCTTTCTAAAACTTCACATTTCTCATCAGAATTCTTAAATGTGGTCTGGTGCTTAATTTGAAAATGTCTTTGCACACTTGACGTACGACATACGACACTTTTGCGACATAGCACACATACAGTGCGATCTTTTTGTTGTATGAATCCAAATTCGTTAGTCCAAGAATCTTGGAAATCGCGAACATCAAGCTTTCTTTTTTTAGCCACCATTTGATTCAATATGTAACTTTTTTCTAGCACAATGATGAAACAAACAATATACAAATTTTCACAATAAAACTAATAACGCAACAAAGTTAAAAGTAACCAAAAAATCATGTTGTGTATCAAACTAAATTTAACTTTCGACTGAATTCATACTCTGTATTCGTATATCGGCGCGACTAATAGAAAACATAAAAAAAAAATTTCTAATATCCATTTCTATTAGCTTAATTCGCTCCAAAAGTAAAACAAAATAATTATGACTTCTTTGGCACAACACTCAAAAAATTACATTTTCTCTTAATATTTAGTTAAAAAGGACTTTTGTTATGAAATCTGATTAACTTGCCAAATTAACCCACATCATTGTGTGTTTTCTTTTCACCGAATTTATTTCCAATCCAAATGAAATATGTTGATAGAATAACTATTTTTGTTTAATATATTTCCAATGGAAAACGTTTGTTAAGCAGAATTTTGATTTATACCTAGGACATTTGTTTTTTCTTTTTCCATCGATGCCCAAACTTTTGGTGGGTAAAAGGCAAACTACTTATCTTTTTATTTACAGAGCCGTCATGAATGATTCTCAATTTTGCAAGTGTTACTCAATAATTTTTATTTGTGTTGCATATTTAATGCTAATAGTAAGTCACATTTAAACAGAAGATGTTTTCTTTTACATAAAGCGTACAAACTACAGGCAAGGTGATTCAGCAGAATCGTTTTATGGCAGAGAATCGAAAATGAAAAATATCCTTTATGTAAAAATGTACGAGGGGATGAAAGGAGAGAGATCGATTTAGCTTTATATATAGTATATATCTTATAAATTTGTAGAGTGGTGGCGTGCCACTAGAAATTGCTCCACATGCCACATCTGGCATGCGTGCCATAGGTTGCCGACCCCTGGTCTATAATGTGTGTGCTCATGATAGACCCTAACACATAATAAAAGCAATACAGGTTTTGGTGTTTCCATTATTTTATCTGCCTCCAACTTGTGTTTATATAATACTTCATATTCATGACATATATATGATAATTTAAATTTTATAATACCTCTGATGGTTTGAATTGTAAATTTTCCAAAGTTTGAGTTGGCCAAGGTCCAATTGATGTAGGCACAGAACCACCAGCTTTCAAATCAAATTTCTGCTTAAATGGATGATCAATATATCTAGCACTATCCTGGGAAAAAAGAAAAAGAACTTAAATACCAAAAAATAACTTTTTCTTTCTTTAAAATTGTTTTCAAATTTATTTATTTAAGGCAAAATAAACAGAATCTCAGAAAAAGATCAGTTTGATTTTTTTCATAATTTAGAATTTATGTTGCACTCCAAAACAACAAGAGAGCTATTGGCAACAAAACTCACAATTTTGAACATCAGCCAGGTGACAAGGATGACACCTGAGCTCATCACTCTGTAAACTGCCACATCACAATAACATAAGGCCTTTGAGCCTCAACAGATTTATTTAATGTTGCACTCAAGAGATTTATTTTACAGTTTTTGAACATGGCCACTTAACAACTATGGCCTTATGAAAAAGAGAACATCAGCAGTGCCAGAGAGATCTAAAACAAATGAACCAAGATCATTTTTAAAAACTTTAAAAAGTTTATATATGTTTTTGTCTCTCATGCAAAATTATTTCACTTTATCTAACAAGAGGAGGGCACAAATAAGGAAATTCATTTCGGGACGAGACTTTGTGCAATAATAGTACTCCTTTAGGATGTTCAACCCTCAATGTAATTCCGCTGAATGGGCAGTCAATTCGGAGAAAATAGCCTTCAAAATTCGTGCTTAGCTTTATACAATTAAGTTTGAAAATCTTCCAATGGCGCAGCAGCGTGGTCAGTAAAGTAACTGCTTACCATACGATCGATTTTTTTTGTTTTAAATTCATTTAATTATTTTTACAATTAAATAAACTTATTTAAAAAAGACGTTAAATATTTTATATGATTATAAAATAATTTTTTTATAAATAATTATTATAATATATCTCATGTATTATAATATTTTATTTATAATGCATTGTACTTCATATTATTAAAACTATATTTTACATAAAAATTAGTTGCAAATAATTGAATATTTATACAAAAATTAGTTACAAATAGTTATATAATATGAAGTACAATATATTATGAATAAAATATTATATACAATATTATAATAAAACATAAAATATACATAATAACTTTTTATAAAAAAAATTATTTTATAACTAATATAATAAAAATATACATCTTATATTATTAATTTGATTATTTTATAATCATATAAAATATTTAATGTCTTTTTTTAAAAAAATTTTTTAATTGTAAAAATAATTAAATGAATTTAAAACAAAAAATTTATCACGTGACCCGAACCCATGCCTGCCGTATAGTAAACAGTTACTTTACTGACCATTGCTGCTGTACCATTGGAAGAAATTCAAACTAAATTGTATAAAAGCTAAGCATGAATTTTGAAGGCTATTTCTCTGAATTTACTGCCTATTCGGTGGAATTACATTGAGGGTTGAACACCTAAAGGAGTACTATTATTGCACAAAGTCTCATCCCGAAATGAATTTCCTTAGTCGTGCCCTCCTCTTGTAAACCCCAAATGTGAATTTAACTTTTCAGTCTACAAAAAAGACCACAAAATACTTTAATTGCAGTAACATTCATGAATCTTGACAAGATTTTACTTTATAACATCTCCTGAACTAAAAATATCTTTAAATAACTACAGCCTTTAATGTGCCACAAAAAATTAGTCTTTAAAACGAACAAAATGAGAAAGATACGAGTACAATTTCCTAATGAAAGCTTTGAATAAATTGTGAATTTTAAATTACTTCTACAAGTTTCAAAAATTAAGAATAAAATACAAGCATTACAAAAAGAAATCATATGTTATGACAAGATTTCTATACTTAATAACGCACACACACAACATGCTTTTAGACTAATTACTAATTTATAAATATGTAAGCAAAAATAATTATTGGAATTCCATTCATTAAAACCAATTGGTTTATAGAAATTTATTACTACAATTTAAAATTACTTTTCCCATTTTCACTTTAGTACCATTCTTTTAAGTAGAAGATTTTTGTTACATCATGTGTTATGAGTAAATATATCAAAAATTTAAAGCTGGTTCTAAAAAAAATCTACAAATAGCTTTTTTGTAATAAAAAACAAATTTCTTTTAAAAAAAATCTTTTTTGATAATACACATGTCATAACTTTCTTTCATTTACACACATTTTAAAATTTTATTTACTTATTCATCAATTTATATCAAAACATTCATTAGATTTTCAGTTTTATATTGCATATATTAACACACACACTGATATCCAAAAGTATAGTATAATAGGTAAACTGTAGAAATCATAGGTCTCCTCATACATAATCTATTGCTCAGTGGCATAACATGCATGCCCGCATTGCGGGATCGGGGGTTCCTCAGTTATGCCACTGCTATTGCTGTTAAATAATGATTGTTCGCGGTATCACTCAGTGTTACAAATGTAACAACTTTTATCACATGGCAGCCAATTGCCACCTAAAGCTCAAGTGTGGTAAAGATCACATAACAAAGAACTGTGAGATTAAAGAAAGGCAGGAAAATCCATATTGAATAAATTGTGAAGTGTACAGGCATACTGCCTGCTACACTAAATGTCCAAAGTTAACCAAACCCACACACACAAGCAAGGGCCCCCTCCCATAAATATAAATTCCAATAGAAAATTCACTAGCAATAATGTTGTGGAAGGATTGTCCTTCACTAATATTGTTGCTAGGAATTACTGAAGCAAAAAATTCTACTCTCCCTACAAACAAAAATGATAAATTGGAAGGACAAAGTCTTGCCCCAATTTTCCCCTCTACTGAAAATAATGCTAATGATTTTCAAAATATAATAGATCTTTTCAAAATACTATCCAATCTAATGAAACAATTTCCAAAGCTAATCTAAATTTTCCCTACTTTAAAACAAGCAAGATTTTAAGCAACAAGCTTTTCTCATCGTAGAATTTCTCTCGCATGAGTAAACTTTATTTTCATATTCTCTTTTCTTTTTCTGAATTTTTCTGCTTATATTTATTAATTCCAATAGATATTTTAACTTTGAATTTCCCCCTTTTTATTTCAATAGTTTAATTTTTTTCTACCGAGTCAGGCAGTTTTTTAACAACCAAAAGCTCATAAATCAATAGGATTCCTTGATCACAGTAGCCAGAACTCTACCTCATCCCATTGATTCCTGCCTTTCTGAAGCTACACCTGCTTTTTACCAAAACAAGTCATCAACACAAAGCCCACTCACTTCCAGATATGGAGCAGAAGGACTTGACTAAGTCCCAGTCTCCGGATACAAGACTCAAATAATGATTGTGCTCATTCAAATATTGTGACAGTGTTATAAATAGGAAAATAGGTAACGACTATTGAAAATAAAGTTAAGTGAATATACATTTGAGATTTGTCTATGTAATCAATGAGTTCATGCAAATTTTCTTGTTTTTAAAAGGCAGAATCATTAGGATGTTAGAAAGTGAATAATCTCAAACAGAAGTGTCTAGTGTTGTAAATGTTTAAATTCATGCATTTCAAATGGTGGAAATTGTACTAAATCATTAGAAAAATTCATTGATAAGTTATACCAGGTCAATTGGTATAATACTAGCTAAACAAGATAGATTTCTATCTATAATTAGTCAATGTATGTTAGATAACTGTCTTCAGAGTTTGCTGCAATCACAGAAACAATTATTTTAAGGCAAACAATTTACTGTGAGGACAGAAAGAATTATTTACAAGGCATCTAGTTGTTTGTGCGCTATTATGTGCAAAAGCGAACCCATTTGTGATACTCAAGAATATAGAACAATGGAGCAATGCTGTAATCTCTGATGAATCACAATTCAGTTCAAAGAAAAATTCTTGTTGCAGCATAATCTAAAAGAAAAATTGAACCACTCTATCATCCACATAACCGCATGAGGGGAGTTTGGGAGAAGACAAGCATAATGTCTCCTGAATTTACAAACCTGCATGTTTTCAAAAGGAGGTTTTATTAATGGAAAAAGTACAGAGATGAGGTTTTGGAGAACACATTCATCTTTTCAAGGAGCTACGAGTCCGCAAATCTTGTTCTTGGATAATAATACAATGCCACATCCTTAAATCGTAGAAGAAAATCTTGAAAATAGATATCCAAAAACCATTAACCTTGACCAAAACATTTTAACCTTGCATCTCACTGAGTATGTTTGGAATGAACTCGGACAAAAGTATTCCCCTTGTCAGCTTCTACGAAAGGGTCTAACCAAGCTCAAAACTATTCTACTGCAGGAGTTGCAGAATCTATCACCACAATTGATCCAAAAGTTCTCATTTACACTTGTGTGTGTTTTTTCAATGTTTATCTTAAACTGCATAAGTACTTATTTCAATTTTAATTTTAAACTGGAAAGTACTTATTTCATTTTTTTATTTTAATGGGGCTGTGGATTGGCATTTTACCATTGCAGACCTAGTACATTTCCCAAGAGTTGGTATCTCTTTTTTAGTGCAGCACCAAATAGGTGAATGCCAATCATCACAGGTAATTTTGACACCTACTTTCCTCCACAGAGGCACCTGAGCTTTGACGATGCAAAACTGTACTTAGGAATTCAATTTTGCTAAGAGTACCCAAGCCAAACAGGCACTCAAGGCATCTTTAACATGCCCCATAATCATACGACATGGCTGCTGTCGATTTTATGCATCATAAAAATCCCCCGACTTGGGCTGGGTCGAACCCGTAACCATAGGTTTACAAGGCCAGCAACAAACCAGCTATGCCACTCTGCTGGCAATTTATAAAAGTATGCTTTAAGAAAAATATCAATATAGGAATCAATTGCAAAGTAATAATTTGTTTCAATACCTCTATTTACGATATAAAATCACCTATATTTAAAATGCAATATTAATCAAATTATTCAAATTTTCAACTATTCTAAATACTTGTTTTATTTTAAGTTTTTTTAAACACAGAAGAAAACTTATTTTCTTGCATGTGATGCAAATATTTACATCCCATTACATTAGCAAAAAGGACTATTCGAAGATTGTAGAGTAAAATTTTATTAATTCTGTTGATCTTATTCCTGACTTTTTATAAATTTGATAATCTTACACCAAAAAAGGAGTTTCAAATTATACAAATAATCATTAGTATAAAAAACATTTATAATATTTCTCTTAAAAAGAATGAATAACTTTTATCATTACAGTCAACAATTGAGGCTAGTTGATCATACTGATCCAAGGACTACATCGAGCCAAGTTGTAAGAAGCTACTAATTAATTAGTCATCAAAAATGCATTCTTATTTACAATTCTCACTAAATGTGAGAGAAGAAAAGGAGGTTCATTACTTAGGCACAATAAAAAACATTGTCTTGTATGCAATACACTTCTAATTTTGAAACAGCTAAGCTGAAGGACAGAAAAAGTTAAGTACTCTAATAATATCAAAAATTCACATATGTAGACAAACATATCTGCATAGGTAATACTAAAAAGATTTGCTGGACATTTTGAAAATGGTGTTTTTGCTTCACATAATGTAAAAGTTACATTGAATTCCCTCAAAAAAACCTTTCTTGTGGATGTAAAAAGAAAGAAGTTTGTACCAAATGATCTTTTCAGGTAAATTTTTCATGACAATTTGAAGCCTTCAATAACTAAACAAAAGTCTTGAGAATATACTGTAAAACTAAAGATTCAAGTATGTATTGTAAAACTAAAGAATATAATGATGATAGCATTAAGAGTCTGAATAAATAAATCATTTTTTTTATTAAGAAGCAAATTGAACTATTTATTTACATAGCACTTTGGAACACCACAAGGGCAATTTGGTGATGAACCTCATACATTTGAATCACAGTCGAACGATAAGCACCCAAGCTGGCATTCTATTTATTCTCCAAGCTTCCACACTATGTCAATATAAGCCACAACAGATCTAGCATGTATCAGCCCATTTACATGATAAGAGTTTAGCAGCATCAAGACTCAAAAGAAACAACATTGGTCATGAATTTGCAACCATGACAACTTGGCTGTTATTAAGTGGAAACTACCGATGTAATTGCATGAATTATAAACTTTTTCATTTTAAATGCTTACTTTAATGATATTCTGTTCCTTTTCATGAATTGTTTTCTCAATTTCTAACAGTTCTTCTTCTAAATCCTGGGCATTTAATTCCTTTTCCAACATAAGCTCTTCCATCTAAATAAAACAAAAAGTACTCAGTGTATATTCAAAATAAAATCAAGAGCATATTAAGGCAATAAATGAAGAGGACATTGTTTCTACCTAAACATAGATTTCATCAAGGAGAAGCCCTCTTTGCTATGAAATGCATTTCAGAAAGAAGTTGCCATTTAATTGGTATTTCAGACTATTTTAGTCACCATTCTGAAATCTACAGATCACCAAGCTTTTATTAAATGTTTTTTTCCCCTTCCTTTCATAAAAACAGCAGTCGTTAACTACCAATAAGATCAATATGAAAGCTATTATTCATTTACCCTACATTGATGACTTAAACAGAAAATAAAATATAATTAAAGAGTAAAATAAAAGAGTTGAAAATAAAGTTCACATTTCTGTGCGGATAATTTCACAAATGCTCCTTTAAATCATATTTTTTCAAGAACTGTAATTTAAATCTTTGCCGAGTCTACATTTTAATTTCCTCTTTTAACAATTTGTTCAAGCAAAATTAACTTCAGATAACATAGACATAATAGTAAATGTGTGTGTGTGTGATTAGCTTTAATATCTATTTAAACAAATACATTATGCATTCCCTCTACCCGACGTTAAGCAATTTTTGATACATAATACTACAATTAATACATTTTTCAAACTTAGAAACACCACTAATAAATTTTATTAAGAAAATTGAGCCAATTTTTTTATGTCTTATCAATATTTTCTTTGTTTACTTATTAAGCTGTTTATTAACATCACATTCTGAAGCAACACAGGGGCTAAATGCTAGGGTTAAGAAAGAGATAGCTAAAAATTGAAAGGAAAAAAGCCTTTAACAATTATAAGGACAAATTTCATGGATAGGTCAGTTTATTTAGAAGTTTCATTCGTCCATATACCATATTTGGAAAAAATTCACCAAATATTTATTAATTTATGAAAAAACATGCATCTATCATTTAGGCAAAATTCTGTGGATTGATGACAAAAGGGAGTTTCAGGTGTAATGAAAAAGAGATAAAATCTGCTACAGCATCCCAGAAACACATGTTCAACACAAACAGTAAATTTCACGGGAGAAGATAGACGGGACACTTCAGCTTCAAAAATCCTTGAAAATGGACTTACTTCAAGAAGGCAAATCCCACAGGGTTAGAAGTATAATGGAAAAAATATTTTTCAGATTTAATATAAAATAATAAATCTAAAAATAAAACACGTTTCTTCAGTTTCTTTATTGAAGTACACAGAAAAATGACTTATGCAATTTTAACAATGATGGTATTAGCATTTTTGCCATAAATATACCTGCTATGTTTTTCTTCATACACCTTTTATGTTCAGAGCATGAAATAAGGAACTAAGATTCACTTCAAGTATGAAAAGTATCTTAATCTGAAAAAATTATTTCCCCAAAAAATTCACAAATCACAAAACTAAAAATCATGTTCAACATCTCACCTACATTCTTCACCACATAAGTCTTAAATAGCAAATATTTCACATATTTGTTAAATTAATATTTATATTTTACTATTATTTGATATGTTGATAAGGGATAAGAAGAAGCTTTCAGCCTCAATTCATTTCAATTGCCTATTTTGTGAAAGGAAGAAATAATATTTAAAAAAAATACAGAAAAGGACACTTAATTCAACAGGTTACATTACCAAAACACATATCAGAAACTTTTCCATTTATTACTAAAGTTTTGATTAAACTATTTTGATATGTTGGAAGATGCTAAACATATATTAGAATTAAAATTAATGTCAAATGATTTTGTAACATAGCATAATATGTATACTGACTTGCTGTTGATAAATACCATCCTCGATACATTCTTCAGCAATCTCAAACCCCTCTGCAGTGTCAGCATTACTGATCCTGAAATTTTATTATGCAATTTTAAGCAAAAAAATTGAAACAGAAAAGCATTATGATAGCATAAATGATGTTTAGAAATATTTTTAAGAATCTTTTTTAAATCAATTTCACAGTAAAACATTTTACAGTTAAAGAAAAAATCCACTTGAAAGAATACCATCAGATTCATTTAAATAACATATACAACAATAATGTTATTTTAAGTGGAATTACTTCATGGATGATATTCAATATTGAGGGACATAATAAACATAAAATTATATGATCTTACCTTAAGATTTCAGATTGATTTAGTACAGAAACATAGTTTTCTGTAGAAACAGGTAAAACAATGGGTGTAGTTTTGATAACAGGCAAATATTTATCTGGTACAATAGCTACGGGAACTGAAACACAACAGGAGGATAGAAAAATTGGTAAATATTGAAATATTTATTTGAAGTATATATATTTGAAAACAATTTTAAAAAAAAGAGACGAGATGTGGGTTTTTTTCATAGAAACATACATAAAAAAATCATAAAACATACATCAATTCAATTAGAATAATTAAAATAGGTGAAAAATTACAAGTAATGCAAACAGAAAAGGATATTTAAAAAAGTATTAATAATTTGTATTGGCTTTAGTCCAAATAATTATATTTGACTTATAACAATTTATATAAATGTGTATAAATTTTCAACGTGTATTTGAATTTTTAAAAAAAATTATATGAAGATTTTGACAGCCATGTATCAATTTAAATTTAAAATTCAATAAAGTGATCTCTAAAATTTTATAGATTCAAGTCTTCAAAACTTTAAATCTGCTGAAAATTCATTTTCTTTAAATAATACCCATATATATATAAACTAATAAAAAAACTTTTGAAACAAGAAAAAAAAATTGACTAGAAATACAAAGATAATATAGTTTTAAGTCTACACCAGGTAGATGTAAATTTCTTGCAATGAGTGCATATGTATGAAAGACATCATTAAAATGTTAACTACTATAACTAAAAACAAAAGAATTGTTAAATTGGCATAATATATAAGAAACTAAACATTTTATTACAAAGTAATTAACAACAATAAATCTATATTTTCTGATTGCCTGCACTCCAGTGCAAAAGTTGCCAATTTTACAAATTTATTTAAAAAAATTTAGCTCAATTTTTATTAAGGATTATTATAGATACTGTGCCACCCATCTGGTATAGTGACTAGTTACTACTGTGCTGTTGGGCATGTGTTTGACACCCGGAGAAGGCATGGATGTTTGTAAATGTGTAATTCTAAATGACCGTCGAGCTGCAAATCCTCTCATGAATTTAGTGGAAACAGAAGAGAGGTGGGAGGTCCCTGACCAACCCCATGTGTTCACCCTCAAAATTGGGGTGGAATCGAACCAAACTGCACAGTCACTTGTATGATGCTCAAAGCTATAGATAGCAGTAAATGTAGCCCTTTACTGCTATGAATTTTGAGGGGCTTGATCTAACACCACCTAACTGGTGGCATTAACAACAACATACACCCAAACTCTTTTTACACCATAGATGTAAAAAAGTTTGGGTGATATGATGTAACTGTCAATCATGTGGCACAAGAAACAACATAGATACAGTTTTGCTTATAAACAGTAAAAAAAGAAGCAATTAGCAAGAGAAGAAATTTTATCAAGAAAACATGCACATGAGATATATTTATTTTACAGTTAGTCTTCGAAATATTTTCCAATTTACAATCTAAGACTTCCATTTCTAGTTTTTGATAAAACCTTTTAGTAACATTTTATCACTTGGAAAGTATAATTTCATAAAAAGTTAACTTAATCTTTATCATTGCAAGTCGAGTTTCTAAAAAGAAACTCTTTCTCATTTATCAATAAACTCTACAGCATCATTAAAGACATATGTTAAGAAAAGAAAAAACTTAACTGGAAAATTTGGTATGATGGTTAAAACATACAAAATATTCCAATCTGTGTGTCTCATAAAATAAATAGTTCAGTCACAGTAATGTGACCACTACATACTTTTGACATCAACGTTAAATAATCAATCACAGAAGGCAGGTGGCACCACAGCACCGTTGTTCATATAAAGGGTGTGTGTGCAAGGCCTTTGGAAAACATTGCAATCATTGACATAAAGAAATAGAGCAATTTATCAGATGTCTAGAAGGACATGATCATTAGGCTTCAGGCCAAGGGTGGAAGCATTTCCGAAACAACTAATTTTGTAAACTGTTCGTGTGCCACCATGGTAAAAGTATACCATGCATAGCAAAATGGGACTGTCCAAAATGAGTGATGTGGCAAATATGGTTCACCACGGGTCGTAGACGACAGAGGTGAACGATGGCTGTGGAGATACGTTTGGGCAAATAGACGTGCTACTGTTGAGCAACTGACTGCCCAGATGAACCAAGGGGCAACCAACAGTGTCTCCCAAACTACTGTTCAGCGAACATTGCTCCATCTGGGCCTCTGAAGCAGATGCCTGGTTCATGTACCAATGCTGACTGCTGTTCATTGGCAATGAAGGATGGAATTTGCATGCCAGTACCGCAACTGGATGTCCTCAGAGTGGCGATAGGTAGTGTTTTCCGATGAATCAAGTTTTTTGCTCCATCAGACAGATGGACATTGACTGCATGAAAACTCTGAAAGCAAACACCCTGCAACCATTGCCAGAATGGTCCAGGCTGAAGGCAACAGCATTATGGTCTGGGGAATGTTTTCCAGGCATTCTCCGAGTTCACTCATCCCTGTGGAAGATATCATGGATCAATACAAGTATGCATCTGTCCTCGCAAACCATGGCCACACCCCTATATGCACATTGTTTTTACTCAGGATGATGGCATCAACCAGCAGGACAATGTGAAGTGTCATACAACTGGCAATGTACGAGCAAGGTTTGAAAGGCACTGGATGAGTTTATCGTTCTCCCCTGGCAAGCAAACTCACTTGACTTAAACCCAATTGAGAATCTGTTGGGTCATCTCAATCAGGTTGTTCATGCCAATGGATCCTCACCTACGTAATCTAGCACAGATGGCCATGGCACTGGAGTTGGCATGGTTCAACATCACAGTGAACACCTTCAGGAACCTAATTGACTCTTTTCCTGCATGTCTTGCAGCAGTCCACTCTGTGAAAGATGGTTATTATGGCTTTTGACAGGTGGTCCCATTAATGTGATCTGACTGTGTATAAATGTTACAGTATATGGCTTGATTATTGTCAAATGTATACTAGAAAATACACCCCAAAAAATTCCATACTATCAATGGAACTAGAGGTTCCAATATAAAATAAATTATTCTAAAAATCATAAATAATTTCGAATTTTACACAGCTTGTAAAAAAATAATAAATAACATTTATCCAACAAAAGATAGAATAAACTACAATTGGGAAATTAATTGAATGAACAACATTTTAAAAACATTCTTTCCTTTTGTTTATTGCACATCAGATGTGAAAAACCTTTTTAGACATCCGATGTCCTTGCAAGTGCATAACAAATACACCAAGATATAGAAATGAGTTTCAAAATTTATCAGTTTTTGTCCAGACAAAGACTAACTCAAAATAGTGTTCAAGACATTTATTCGCAAAAACGGATATAATTGAAAAATTATAACCTGAACTTGAAGCATAAAAAGATGGTGCAAAACAAGCTGATGGCAAGGGATGTCGGACAGCTGAAGTAGGACTAGTAAGTTCTCCCATCTGTGAGACAGCATTTACTTGAATTGGAGCTGGTTCACGTATTAAGCTCTTGGAACATCTAGATATGGGACCATATTTGGAAACTAATGGTGGGTCGAAGGGAATGAATTCATCTTTTTCAGAAGGCCAAAACAGTGCATTGTTGGAGAAATCCCTGAAAAGAAAGAATAACATTAAATTTACATATACATGTTGATAAAATTACTAAATTTTGAATACAAATAAAATTTAGATAACTATTAGTGAAATATATTTTTAAAGATATTTAAGAAGCCAAAATTAAATTTTACCATCCAAATGATCCAGTTAACTATGTAAATAAAATGTACTCTTATAAACCTAGCTTTGTTGACTATATGTTTTTTTAATTGCAATATCCTTTAACATGAAAAAATATTTCAGTCCCCTCAGTTTTGTGTTAAATGGTTTTCACTGTATTAAAACAACAAAATATTGATACACACAATTTTCAATGTTATACAATAAAATAACAAAGTTTTAATATACATAATAAACATTTGAACCATTTATTTCACTAATATGAAGCAAATAAATTTAGCATTGAGATTTAGAGACTGAATCAAATAACTTATTTTATTTTTATCTTTTTTTCTTCTTCTTACCCATAGATAAGACTAACAGAAGTTTTCTGAAAAAACTGAATCATACTTTTCACTCTCAAATTCCAAGAAAAATGCTCTAGTAGTACTTATCTGATCAAATTTACCTCTCACTAGGCTTAGATTTTCAATAGAAAAACTGATCATTTTCTCACATCCCCAAAATTAATAAATATATTAATACCAGATACAAACTATGGTTATAAATTGTAATAAAATCTTTGCCAGAAAAACTTAGGAAGAATAATGTTTATAATCAATAGACAGAAAAAAACTTCTAATCTAGAAAAAAAAAAATGAAAAATTTGACAAGAAATTTCTTTTCTGCCTGGGAAAAATTAAAGATCTCCTTTTTATTTTTTTTCCAAGCTTTTTTTAAAAAAAATTTTAGTAAACAAATTTAAAATTTAATTAATGTAGAAAAAAATTAAAACATCACTGCATTACTTATAAAAAGCAGTGATTGGCATTAAGAAAATTTTAATAGATATGATGCATTTTTTTTTATATTTTAAATTGAATATAATTTTTTACATGTATCATATTCACATTATATAGATTATTAATCAATATAAACTGCTTTTGCTAAATTAATATGAGAACATTTTGGACCAAAATTTGAAAAACATTATAACAGCAAAATTTAGTTGAATTATAGACAGGTTTAAAATTCCAAAGTTACCTTGCAATAATTATTCTTCAAAATTAATACTTTAAAATGTTCAAGATCAATCAACAGTTGCAAACATAAGAGGGGGGATGCAGGGAATCTGTCCCCTCCTTTGTGTGCTACTACTAATTTCATTATTTATTCAAAAATTTATTTTTTTACTATTTGTTTTCAACAATCGATAAAATCATAAGAATATGTTTGGCAGCATATTGGGGTATAAATATGAAAATGGTGGACTTTTGACCTTAAATCCCCCTTCTCTCCTTGAAAAATTCCTCTGGTCTACTGTAAATCAATATTATACAAAAGAACTCTAAGGAGCTCAGAGAGATATTTACATTTCTAACAAACCATTTCCCATTTCTTCTGTGGTAGGAAGATGGTTTACTTCATTAGAAGATGAATTAAGTGAATCACTGTAATTGCTTCTAGTGCAATGAATTGATGACCCATACGGAAATACACTTGCAGGTGGCCAAGGAGAATAAAAAGAAGCCACACCACCATCATCTACAGTTTTCAACACACAATCCTGAATAAAATAAAAATTCAGAGCAATTATAATAAGAAAAGAAAGCAAAAACAAAAAGGATTAGCAAAGTGTTTCATTTTTCACAACATGTGTGATCAAATATATTGAATATATACTCAGTAATTCAATATATCAACTAGAAAGAATTTTCTGTTCACAATTTTTTGCCAATTTTAAAACTTTTTAGCATTGTTTCTTTCACATAACTTATTAGTACAGCAACTGAAGTAAAAAACCTTTCAAAAATATACTTTAATAAAAATAAACAAGATTTTAAAATGATTGATAAATGTACAGGTTTTAATTGATAAATAGGAAGAAACTGATTGTTAGAAAGATTGTATATTAATCAGAATATTAATGTTGGCAACAGTAAATAAGCAGATCTCAATCAAGACTACCAAAATCAAAAGTTAATTAGAAGATAATATTTGAATCATTATTAATGTACTACTTTGAGAATGGTAAATAAAAGTATTTTTCTACTCATTAAGAGATAGAATGTACTTTTTTTAAAAAAAACTACCAACCATTTTTATGTTTGAAGATGAATCAATGCCATTTTCAATAGTAGTAAGACAAGAGAATCTTGGAAATTTGGCCTTGCCCAATTCAGTTAGAAGTTCTTTTTTCCTTTGCTGAAGAGCAGCTAGGGTTTGACTTTCCAGCTGAGATGAATTTAAAAAAAAAAATTAATGAAGCTTTAATCACATAAAAATGCTATGCAAATATAAGCAATTTACATGAAACATAAAATATTTAATTTTTTAAAAAACAAATCACGTTGAGATGAATTAGCCTGAGAAAAATCAAATATAACTCAGAGAACTAACTTAAAAAACTAAACTAGTTGGGTGTCTAAATTAGCACATATTCTAGGAATATTAAGACCTTCTCAAAGTCAAATGTCATAAAATTTGTTCAATTGGCAAATATAGTACTGTCATGTTTTTTTCATACAGATGCAAACTAAAACATGGCCTTCAATTCATCCATAGATCCTATCTCTTAAATATTTTCTTACAATCTTTTTACTCTTATCATTTGAAAAACCATTTATAAAAATTTACACAAAATACACTCAACTTTTTTTTTGTTTTACAAGATTTTTTTTTACACAAATTTTTTGTTCTAGCATGAATTTCAAAAAAAAATTGACGATTCATACCCTTTGGATGAAAACAATTTGATCAAATTTATGACAGCATATGATAATAAAGAAGTCAATAATGATGAAGTACAAGGTGAAGCTGATTAACAGCTGATTTAATTCGTGAGGGCATGAAATTTACTACAAGTATGGAATAACATTTTCTTGCTCATAATCCTAACATAGAGCATGCATTAAAATTTCGATGTCATCTTAAATTTTATGTAGCAGGATATGAAGAATTATATCAGCAATTTGAGAAAAGAAAAAATTAGTCGATAAAACAGACTTTAAAAAGAAGCCATTAATAATAAACAAAATTCTTCACTTAAATCAAAGCTGACATTTGTGCTAGACATATGTGACACATATACTGATGATAGCATTTTTGTTCCCATTCATAATAAACATGCATGCTTGTTATCAAGTAGCAGTAAATAGTTGCTAGGCAGTAGTTTTATTCCTAATTTCAAATTGAATTTTTAAATGTTTTATGTATTTATAGACTGATTTATATTTCTTTAGTAATAAAAATGAATGGTTTTTGTTTTATAAATATGTAACATGGATTTTATTACTGCTTTTTTGCACAGTTTTTTGAGAAAATATTTAGAGATTTTTCATCTTACACAATTTTTTAAAATTGTGGAACATATCAATAAATTTACCATATGTCGCATGTATTTTTTTTACATGTTTTTTTTTTCTTGCATGGTTTTCTAAGAAATGTATATACTGGGTAAAAAAAAAAGATTTGGGTGTATTCATAAAATTTATAGCAGTACTCCCAAGGACTACACAGCATGAGCAAAGTAATCTTTAAACAGGAAAATTAAACCGACATGAAAATAAAATAAACTTGAAGCAATGTTAAGAACAGCATACAAGAAACTATGTTTACTCTTTACCACCATAGTAAGAGACCTGCCTATCATAATGAACAACTCTAGGTTTTGAATTAGACACATTCTGAATTTTTTAAAAAGTTACATAGTTCAGTTGGTTGTTTTAGGACTGTAAAAACTATTCTAAGAGGGCATTAATTAGGGAGAAAGTCTTTTTTATCAGTTTGCTACACCTTTTAATTCAAATCTTGCAGGTTTAAAAAAAAGTGGTACTGGATCTTCGTTTTTTCCGTAACTATATTGGTTCCTTAACCATCCAGTTTGTAAACATATTCAAGCTGGTCTAAAGATCATGAATGCTCCTCTCAGGGGATGACACATTTAGAGTAATACCAATGATCAAACAGAAGATGGCAAGGCCAGAAGTAATTTTATTCCAAAGTCAAGTTTTTATTTTAATATCATCAGCAAGTTCTTTATTTTTCATTTGCAGCCATTTTCAAAGAGATTGCTACTTGAAATGGCTTCAGCAACTTCATCAATCTGCTTTTTAACATTAAAAAAGTTATTAAAATTATTTTTTCTTTATTTATTAAAAAAATTTTTTTTAATCTAATCTGCTCTAAATAACAAAGTGTTTCGCATCCAAAGCATTTCTTAGTGAAATCAACTGTTCTTTTAATTCTAACTTCATTTCTAGAAGGTCTTTTCATTTAAATAATTGAAAATCTAGAGCAGAGGTTCCCAAACTTTTTTGTCTCATAGAACAAACTTGGCCCCTTGCCAAGTTTTTTAGTTTTGGGTAGACCCCTACTGACCTAATAATAAATTTTTGCAGATTAATCAACTTAAATGTCTTTATGACAGTTGGTATAGAGCTATATTTACTTTAAAATATTTAAATGTTTAACTGTAGTGAAATATAGTGTTTAAAACCTGAGACACACACATGTTAATTAAGTTAAAATTTAAATAATACTTAAAATAACTGTTACATAAAGTAACTGAGCAACAAACAAATGCTTTTAATGGGAGAGATGAATCTAGTGCTTCGTCCACTCTGGTGCTTTTAAAATTGCTGATATCCATTTCCAAATTTTACTTTTAGATCTTCTTAGTACGTATTTCGATCAATTCCTCTTGTAATATGGCATTTTTTTTTTCAATGTGACCTTATTAATTAATTTCCTATTGTAGTATTACCATATATATAGTCAAATCATTCTCAAACCTAATTTCAAAATCTGAATAAAGGGCATTTAAATGTTGAACGTAGGTTAAAACGTCTTTTTCCTGGCAAATTGTGCATGACAAATTGAGAAACTAGGAAATTCGGGACGTCCAGCATAATACTCCTTAGCGTAATTATGGCAAGAAACGCTGAAATGATGGTCCTTGTAGCTGCAAATTAACTTCATTAAATTTAGTAAATAAATCTGTTTAACAGGTAAATCTGGTTTCCACTAGATTAAATTTTCTTTTAAAATTAAAGTCATGATCTGGTTTAATGAGAGTTACCATCGTAGATCCCCAAATTATTTTTTCACTGATGTCGATCCCCTGCATGCTGTCATAGACCACTTTGGGAATCACTGATCTAGAGGAATTAATTTCCATCTTTCACCATTCATAAAGCATTCTTCTATTTTGGGGAACCATTTTCCTAGTATAATCAGCATTTATCTCACTTTTAACACCAAATTTATTGTGATCCCTTTGATTTGCTTAGGGTGAGTGAAAACATCAATTACCTTTGATAATCTGAGGAAAATTTACAAAACAGCAGAAATTTCCAGAACAAAAGCTATTACTCAGCATAATTCATACTAACAATCAGTTTAAGAAAAGCCCTCATATCTATTAAGACTTGAATCATTTAGAAAACTGATTAAGCTGTATGAATTTTAACTTAATTCTTTTAAATCCTAACTATTTAGAGCTTAAATCAAATAATCTTCTTGTAACTTGCTTTATATAATCTTTAGTTGTTGAAGCTCGAAATTTTTCAAACATCACGATAGACAAAACCCTTGGCTTTTGGTGATGTTGTATCAAAAAATTGTAACTTCCCCAGAGAAATTTTTATTGAAACATTGGATTCAATTCATCCATTGACTATCTAAATAGAAGTTTTCTATGTCTGATACTTTACATTTTAAAACATATTTGAACATAATTTTAAAAAAATTTACATTCACAAAGATTAAAATCAGGATATGAATACAGAATTTTTAATTGATAAGCCATATATAACTGAACACAATTTTTAACAAAAAAAGAATTCTTAATAGTTCAAATGCTAATTATATGTAGATATCAGAAAGAAAGACAATAGAATACACTTGTTAAAAAATTCCAAATTGTATCAAAAACAAAAAATTCTTAGTGGTTTAGATTTTTATGCATTGGTATAAAAATCAGAAATAAAAGAACTTGAAATAATATTCTAAAAAATTGAAATATATTTAAAACATTAGTAGATAATTGTTTCAGACAGACATATTGCATCAAAATTACATTTAATTATTGATATATTGTATAAAAATTGCAATGTATTATTTAAATCTTAAAAAAAATCTAAAAACATTTTGAAATTTAAAAAAATAAGATGTTATGAATAATAAATCAAATATATAAAAAATTATTTAAAAAAAATAAGTTTCTAGGGAAAAGAACACACTTGCATAATTACATAAAAAGAAAATTGAATCTTATTAAAAACATCCGAATAAGCATTTTCCTCCCCTCCCCCTTCCCGAGAAATATTTTAAAAGAGCTTTTGTTTATTACAATAAACACATAGAGTAGCCTTTCTTCAAACATCTCAAAATTAATTTTTTATAATTTCTCATTTATTATAAAAGAAATTATAAAAATATCAAACGAAACCAATTATATAGATGAAGAAAAATATACATAAAAAATTAATCACCTGATTTTGTATGGTTGACTTAGATGATAAAGATGAACTTAAATCCTTTGGCTTAACAGCATTGATATGGCAAACAGGTAAACAAGATACAGATGAAGTACCACAAATAGGAAAATTAGATGGATTTTGAGCAATTGGTTGGGAAAGAGATTTACTACTCAGTTTCATCTTTGTTGCAGGCAAGCCTGTCATGGAACTTGGAATCACATTAATTGTATTTGGTAATGTTTGATATGATGATTGCATAGATGAAACCTGATGAGGTTTGGTTGTTAAAGGTTGAAAAGCAGGTGATTCTGGGTTCAATTTATGAGATGTTTGAAGTGAATATGCATCTGAATGAGATGAACTAGTTAATGAGCATCTGTTACTGACTTGTACACTGAATAGATGAGTATTTGGAGAATTTTCAGCTAATATAGCTTCTGTTTCAGATGATGAACCTAAAAAATTTGTTTAAGCAATGTGATAAATGTATATTAATTTTTAAAAAAGTGCACAATAAAAAATTAAATTCATGAAATGAACAGAAGATAAATAAATACATACATGCTTAAAGAATCAGTATAAGAAATTAATTCTATTCTATTGAAAATTAACCAATTTAACTTTGAGATTAAAATACTGCACAATCTGCCCTATAACATGCACCTATACTTCTAGCTGTTTTTTTTTCAAATTTTAAGTATATTAATCATATAACATGCACCTCTTTTTTACAAAGAAACTACTGTTGTTGCTAATGCCACCTGTTTGACGTAGTCAGATCGAGACCCACGAAATTCATCATGGCATAGGGCTAGATTGTACGCCTGTCGTTAGCTGTAGCTTTGAGCACCATGCAAGTGACAGAACGATTTGGCTCGGTTCCCCTCAATTTTAAGGAAGAACACCCTGGGAGTGGTCAGGGGCCTCCCACCTCTCTTCCCCTTCCACCAACCTCATGAGAGGACTTGCAGCTCAATGGCTATTTAGAGTACCCCCATGCCGTGAAGGCACTATACATTTACAAACATCCATGCCTTCTCCGGGATTCGAACCCAGGCCCTATGGCACAGCAGTCAGCGTCACTAACCAATATACAGGATGAGACAAAAAATTAAATGTAACATAAAACTTAGCTAGCACTTAGAAAATAGGACAAATCTACGAGAACTAAAAGTGATTTTGCCCAACCATCTTACATGAGATTACATAGATGTGATGTTAATGTCATTAAATCTTGTGTATGCAATCAAATGTACATACATTATTTGTAATTAAATGTGCATTTAGAGTGTTACAGTACTGAAAATTTGGCCTAATGTGGATCGAAGGATTGCCGAGTTTGTGAAAATGCTGGGTGATAGAGAATGGAATTAAGAAAGAAAAAGTACAAATGTTTCCTGAGAAAATATTCAACTGCATTTATATGTATTGTTTGCTCAAGAATACAAGAGCAAATGAACTGCCAAATACCATTAAATAAAGGAAAAGTACATACTTTATGAAGGCATAAAGCATTTACTACATGAAAGTGAAAATTAATGAGTATGTAATATATAGTAATTTACCTGATCAGACACATCTCAGAATACACTTTATGAAGGCATTAAGCTGTCTATAATGAAAATTAAGTAGCTGACTTTGCAAGGACTGGCTATTTTTTTAAAAATAAATATGTAATATCTTGTTGTCTCTTACACTGCACTCTGCTGCTCCATCACGAAGAAACACTTTGTTGTTCAAAATAATGAAGGGGAGTTATGACAGTCTTTAATCCTTTATTATGTGATATTTTACGAGTTTGTACGACAAAGATGTTAACATTGAGGATACCATACTGCAGCATTTTTTAATTAATTGTGTTGTGCGGGTCTGCGAGGTGGATTTTTTCGACCTGCAAGCGTGTAGCCGAATTATCTGAACTGTCGGGTAATTGCGTGCAGAGTTTTCAGGATTCTACTATATTAGTATAATGTACAGTATTTTACACATAAAAACAATTGTATTGGTATATCTACGTAGATTAAGACTTAAATAGATATTGTAACAAAAAAAAATTTCTATTAAGATATCAATCTAGACAAAAAATTAGCTTTTACTAAATTATTATGTTTTGCAAAATTTATTACTTATTGCAAGGTATTAGATTTTCTTAGCTTTGGTAATATTGTAGTAAGAAAACAAATACCAGAAGTACACAGACAAAATAAATAGAAAAAAGAACACTAGGCAAATTTAAGGCATGAAGAAGATACCTTAAAATCATAACCATAACAAAACAAAAATGTCACTAATAATTAGAAAAATAAGAAATTCATGCATTCTAATTTTCATAAATCACTTTTAGCAAAATTATCCAAACATTCATGATAAATATATTTCAATGGCATTTTATCTTTGTAAAATTACAAAATGAAACACTAAATCCTGTTTTGGGTTTCTATTGAAATGACAGTTGAAAAATGAGTTTGATTAGTTTCATTTTTATATTAAAGGAAAATTTGTTATAACACAATAAAGGAAGCATAAAATTAAATATATGAACATAATTTTCATAGGATTTTTGAGATCACGCTTACTTTATTAATATATAAAAACAGCACAGAATTAAGATATGAAAAAATGAAACAAAAAGTAATAATCAGTAAAATTAGAAGATTTGCAGATTTGAAAACCACATACAACTTGCCTTTTATATGAATCATTTAATAAGTATAATGCATGTACCAAAAGAATTTATCTTGTGCATGATTCTAAAAACCTAATTTAACTTAAATCTTTTCTTAAAATGAATTCATATGGGAAGTACCACAGATACAAATCATTTTTAGTGAATTTTTTATTAATGATTAAAGCCAAAGCAGTAATTTTAAAGATGCTTCAGTATCTGCCCAATATTTTCTTTTATATTGTAGTGCAATATTAACTTTTCCTCTCCCAAATTAAAAATAACCAACATACGTCTTATAACACAGTAAGGATTTTAATGTAACTGATTCTAAATATTTGAAAGGAAAGACTATGTTCCCATCTACAAGTTTATTATTGTATGTTCAATTTCATCTTTTCTTCTTTTTTCTGCCTATTTTTGCCATCAAATAAGTGTTTTTTTTTATCATGGCTATTTTAGCCTCTCTATCTTCCAGCTACTTTTGCACTTTCTGGAAGTTGTTTTGTATCTTAAAGTATAATGTGTTACAGTTTAAGAAACATTTTCCTTTTTTTTAAAAAAGAAAAAATATTTACCTTCTGATATATAAGATCCATCATAAGCACAGCTAGATATACCACAGCCAGGAGAAGTGAGTGGAGTATTGGAGTTCCCATAACTGGGGGGAAAAGAAAATCAAATAAATTAGCTAAATGTATTGATATTTTTAAAGAACTTTAAGAGTAATATAAATTAAACTGGATTTTAATTAACAATAATTAAAATTTCAAAATATAAAGCAAAATAATATTTATGAAAGATGCATTTATTCTGTACATTTACAAGAAAATTACATACATTTGTCCCCCATTCCAAAAATTGAATTTTAACATGCCATTAAATCAATTTGTAATGAATTTGATTAATAAAACATATTTAAACACCCCAAATAAAATATTACAAAATCAAGTTCAACATGCTTGTTTTATCGGACAAAGTGGCATCACCACAAACAGGAATATACTCTCCCCATCTGGCTAAATAATTACAGTGATTTTTGTGAATCAACCTAGTCATCAATTCTACTAGTGATTATGAATATGTAGCTTCTCTGAAAAGCCAATTTTAAAACTTCTCAAATTTTCTTGGTGCTATGGTCAGAGAAATTGGCTAGTCAAATTAGGACTGTAGGACATTAAATTTATGCTCTGTGATCTAGTCATGAATATTTCTGGCATCTTTTATCTCAATAATTGCTTTAATTGTTAATGGATCTTGTTAAATTCTAGCACCTGAAATTGTACGACTCATAAGAGAAATTTCCTTACATTTGATTTCAAGTTCCTTTTTGTTTGAACTTATTCCCAGTTTTCTCTCTTCACGCCTATTTAGAAATTTTATCATGTTCTTTCTCATTTTCTTCTATGGATTACAATATCATCTACAATGTTACTCAGACCCAGAATATTTTCTCAAACACCTTAAATATTATATCTTATAAGCAAATAATAGCCTTAATTTGCAGTATTATCCAAATTGTTTTTGAAACTTGCGATGAGAATAGATTCTCTATTCAGTTTGGCATGCTAATATCTATCTTTTAAATCAAATTTGCTAAACGGCTTATTTTTAACTTCTTGCAGAGTGTCTATTAATGGTGACAAGATATGAGAAAAGCTTAATAGATTGGTTGATTCTTTATTGTGACAAATGTCAGATTTGATCAAATTGTATCAAATACTCATTAATTCACAGAGATTGACCTAAACAGTGAGTTTTGTTAAGGGGGTATAATGTAATAAATTTTAAAAAAATCAAAAAAAATTTTTTTCTTCTTTTTTATAAATTGTTTCTTTAACATGTCTGGAATATGGTGGTAAAATGGTTTTTTTTAATTCGAAGTCATTATACAGAAGCAAGTGTTAGAAGAGCAGCTGCTCAGAGGGCTGAGTTGGAGCGCCTATTGTGTACAGTCGGCTTGATACCATTGACCCTTCTATGCAAATATATGTTCATGCAAGTATCGACAAGTTATTAGAGGTTTAAAAGGAAATATCTTAATTATTGAATATTTTGTCGAACTTGTTTTAGTATTTGCCACCAGGCATCACCGATTCAGGGTAAGTTAAGATTTTAATTGTTTTAATCAGACTTGAAATTTTAAATGCGTTTTTCTCAAAACAGTGTTTTTCAAACTTTCCTTCATCATATCTCAAGAACGGTTTGACCATATGACTTTAAATTTATAGGGTAGACTCAGCACATATATACGCACCAATTAGACTATGATCATTCCAAAATTCAAAATATTTCTACTTTTTATAACAAAAACAAAAAAAACCCCAAGAAATTCAAAACTTTTTCTTCAGGGATCAATTAAAAATCAAATTTTTGATATTTTCAATTGAGTATAGTCCATTCTGTGTATTTAAGCATACAGATTAAAACACTGTTAATTATTTTTATTTCAGATAAGCCAATCAGCCAGAATCATGGAGGAAGTTAGCATCCATTTTTTCGAGGTGGATGTGTTCAGAGAGCTATAACTCACGTTCTATTGGATATTTTTGGCTAAACATATATATACATACTCTTAAAATACATATAAATAAATGATAAAAAAGTTAAAGTTCTATCTTTTTACTGGTCATTAAAAAAAATTCTCTAAAAATGCTTAAAAAAACAAGATGTCACATTGGTGAATCCCCTTAAAGGGTCAGTTATTCTGTACAACAAGGGTGTCAAACTCAAAGGCCAACTTGGGCCAAACAAACAAGGTTTGATTTTGGGTAGGCTACAAAAAAACTCATAGAAACATAAGTTTGTTTCAAATACATTATGCTAAACATATATAAAAGAACAAAAAAAAAATATGTTTACATCCCGATTCTTGACATCTCTGCTATTTTTCCTATTCCGGGAAAAATCTTGATATTTTATTATATATTATGGTGTGCTGATATACTGGCCAGGTTGCAAAAATGTTCATTATAGGCTGCGAGTTTTACACTCCTGCTGTACAAGGTCTGAAAACCCAATGAAAAGGGAACTTTTCTTCAACCTGCAAACACTAAGAATCTAAAATGAAGAAGCTGGTATCTACAAACAACAAAATAGCCATACTAAAAGGCCATTCTATCACTAATAACAATTCAACTTCACAAGCTAATACATACATATATATAACTTTGATTATATTTCCAAAGACCATTTCAGGATTTACGAGAATAATTTGATCAAAAACAAAATGTTTAAATAATTTTTGAATGTGAAATTTTATTAAATAATTTAATAAATAAAAGGCAATAAAAGAATTAAATTAATTTGAAATATTAGCAACAAAATCATGCTATATGACAATATATGTGTGTATAAGTATATCACAATTTAGCATGCAAGATTTAACATTCATGTGTATATGTAAAAATTATGAAGATTATTTCTGAAATAAATAAAAAACAATTTATTTTACAAACATTGAATGCAAAATTCTTAAATATAAGAAAGCTTAACTCATAGAATTCTTAAAATTCATTCTTTGTAAGTTATAACTTATACCACAGATTTTAAAAATATACTTAAAAATTGAGCAGAAAACTATAAAATATAGAGCTATATTTAAATTTATCCCATATTTATAAGAAATTATCCCAAAATGAAATTTTATTTTGGTATAACACATTAGAAGCTACTTATATATAAAATTGGTTATTCTATATGTTACTTTAACCTAATATGAACCACTATTTCTTAAACCTTCATCAACATAATTGAAACTCATTTTAATGTAACATTCAAAATTGTTTTCCCTCAACTAAACATGTAGCTTTATTATTAAAATATTTATGTAAATGAAATGAATGGATTCAAAAATAAACACTGTAGTTAGCAAGAAAATGGAATTCTGACTTCTTGGGAAAAAAGATTGGTTGAATATCCAAGAGAGAAAGTAAATGTAATTTAATTACTACTTGTTTTATAAATATATAAACTTACCTTTTGAATTCCAGGTAAACATTAAATCTTAATCCCCCGATCCCTTTATCGATTCAAACTTCTATTCAGCTTTCCCCAAACAATTTTAGAAAATTAATTTATATCATAATTTATACTTCTCAGGTTCTCATCTAAAATTTTCAATTATTTTCACAGTACCTTCATAAAACATTCTGCAGATATAATTCTTCAATATTGTTTAAAAACCCTTCAAAATTTTTAGAAGGAAACATTAAACCAGTAACATGATCCAAATGAGTTTAATTCATTCAGACAAAATCCTTTGAAGACATAGACTTTAAGTTATATGAAACTATTTTCAGTTATTACTCGTTTAAATATGTAAAAATTTTCTTCTGATAAAATTCCAAACAATTTTAGAAATACTCTGATTTTTAATCATAACAAAAAATAAAATGAATTGATATAATAATTAATTCTACCAACTCCAAATGATTCATAATATTTTTTATGAATGCAGAAATTTGTTTAGTTTAGTAGTATTCGCTTAAAAATTTCAATTATTTAATCATCAAAAATATTGGAACATAGTTTTTCTCAACTCCACAGCTTCATTTTGATTCAATTTCCACCCAAGGTCCAAATAAAAAGTCAGTTGTTATAGGTAACACTTTTACACAATAACGTTTGAGTAACAGCTTATATATTCTCTTTACCTGTTTATAGTTATTGGTGAAGAACTACAGATATTTACATCATCATCATTTAATCCATAATTGGGATCATCCGGGTCAGGACTCTTTGCACCAGAAGTCTGGCTACCACTCGTAGTACGTTTACTTCTGGCTCGAAATCTATGTAATTAATAAAAATAAAATGTAAAATATTGAATACCAAAAAAAACACTAAATTTGTTAAACTTCTGTATTATTAAAGACAAAAATACTTTTATCAAGAATAATAAATTTAAAAACCTACCTATCCAGTTCTTCCTGAGAATGAGCAAAAGTACAATTTAGTCCTCTGGGACAATTCCTTCTTTGGACTAAATCTCGACACATACTTGTTTTGTATTTTGCAGTCAAATTCAAACGATCATCTTGCAACTTACGATTTCCAAAATTTTGAATAAACTCAACTAGTCCTTTGACAACAACTTTAGCAGCTTCCAGTGCTTCTTTTAAATCTTCCCATGAAGGTAGAGGTGCATCTTAAAGTATTCAAATCATATAAGAAACATAAAAATTGTATTTAAGAGTAATATAATAAAAATGTATTAAGGTCATTTATTATCTTAAAACTATTTCACAATCCTACTTTAAAAATTTTTAATTTATGTTAACATTTTAAAATACAATAATTTTAAATAGTTATAAACAAAGTTTATATAATTTTTGTTTCATTTCTTACCAAAACTAATATTTTCATTCAGATGTACCAAAACAAAGTTATATTTAGCACAAACAAGTTAAATGTACAGATGTATTTATTAACAATAAATAAATAATTATATTTTAAATAAATTCACTAGGCTACATCAAAATTGTTTCGGACTCAAAAATAGTTTATTATGAAGTATTTTGGTCTGCTAAACACGAAAATCATCATAACTTCAGATTAGCTCTCGTTTTCAAGAATCAGAACTTGCTATTCATAAATAGCTGTATTTTTACTCATCTTTACTTTCTGTGTATAAACTTTATGATGTTCCTTCGAGCAGGTAGATGGAAGCTTTTGCCTCAGGAACGATTTTTATTTCAACGAAAGGCGTGTAACCACACCACCTTTCTTCAGGTGTGTTTTTAGTCTAACCTAGAGCATCAGTAGAACAAAGAACAGGCAATAGTGCACGATTCAAGTGATATTCCCTGTTTTTCGTCTTGCAACTCAAGGTAAATCAATTCAACTATATTTAGGTCTCAAAGAAAAGTGTGGTATAAGGATTTTTAGATAGCAAAAAGGATGAGAACTATCAACAGTGGGTAAAAGAAATCCTACAAAATTTTCATGATCCAGGATGCAATATGTCTCTAAAGATCCATTTTTTACATTCCCAGTTTGATTTTTTCCCTAAAAACTGAGGAACTGTAAGCGATGTGAACATGGTGAAAGGTTTCATCAAAATATCACAGCAATGGAATGTATATATCAGGGTCGTTGGGATGAATCAATGTTCAAAAACTACTGCTGGACAGGGATAACTCAGGATACTCGGGCTTCGATATACAAGAGACAATTCAAAAGGAAATGTTCACAGGAATTAAACTAAAAAATACCACTGATTTCTGATTATGAACACAATTTCTAGAAACATGACTAATTGTACTGTATGTATTAGTTAGTAATGTTTTGTTCTTCAAATTTACCAATAAATTGATGGATGTGCTGTGCTATATCTTAAAAACAAGAGCTAATAAATAAATTTCATTTACATATTCGTTTTTTTTCAACCCAAAATTAGTAAGAATAGGCTGTTTAAAACTAGAAAACAGACAAGGAGCTGTTTTTTGTTGCCTAGTATTATTAAAGCAACATATTGTTATAGGTTAAAATAAATAAAATTGCATTTTAAGCAAACTGAATAAAAAAACCTCAAAATTATTCTCATTAAAAAATTAGGGGGAAAACTCTTCTGTAGAGATTTATAAAAAGCCAGTATTTGATGAGGTTTTCTTTAACAGTGTACAACTTAGTGTATTTATTAACACTAAGTCAAAAAATTACAAAAAAATATCAATTTTGCAGAAACAGAACTTATTACAAAATTAAGTGATCAAACATGAAATTGCCGGGGATAGAACACACGACCCATGGATTCGTAAACACGTAACATACCACTAGACAAAAGTGATGACACCTGTCTGGAATCTGTTAATGGCTTATTTTAGATACCTCACAGTACCCCCACCCCCCCAGTGAGTCGGTGGATAGACGAATGAAGGAGATATTTGTTGTTATGGCGATTGTGTTACTGTTGGATCAAGTCAGTCTGACAACTTTGTTTGCTGTGTCAAGTATGCCTGACGGCTTTGATTGCTGCATCTAGTTTGTCAGACGGCTTTTGATTGCTTTTGCGGCAGGTAGATGGCATCATGATAGCTGCATGAAGGTTGCATTTTTTTTTTAGTTCAGAGTCACGGTCGCCAATGTTGGGAATAGAACATATGACCTATGGATTTGTAAGCACGTAACATACTACTAGACAAAACTGATCACTCCTGTCAGGAGGCTGTTGCTGGCTTATTTAAGATACCACCACAAAATCACATAATTTTTATAAGTTAACTATATTTATAAAATTGTGTGCGACAGCTTTAGTAAAATATTACTTGAAAACACACCTGGACTTGGATCAATGGCAGCCAATAATTCTAAGTAAGATCTTAAAACTGACAAATTTCCAGGATCTCCAGAGCGTTGCAATGAAATTACTAACTCCTGAACACTCTGAGCAAATGACTGAGGTGTTTGCAACTATAGAAAAAAGAATGTGATGTATGAAAATTTTATTAAAAAAAATAAAATTCTCCAATTCATTCAAAATTATATATGTTACAGAGTTTAAAAATTAAAAACAATATGAAAATTAATATTTATTTATATGAAGATTACGCATATTATTAATATAATATACACTAAATGATTAAAATTGTTTTTTATTTAAAAAAAAAAGGTGAAAAGTTAAGTCATAGTAAGCATCCATATAACAAAATATAAATTTTTTAAATGCAAATAATTAATAATGTTTTATAATTATTTCATTGCTCTTAATCAATATAAACAGAAAAATTTTTTAATTTAAAATGTATCTTTTAAAAAAAGAATTAAAAGAAAAGTCTTATTTCAAGTACTAAGTTATAAATATTTAATTTTTTCCAACTTAGCTTTAAATTTCTATATTCATAACACAAAAAAGTAGAATAATTGTGCAGTACTAAAAATTAAATCTCTTTCTTGAAATAAAAAACATGAAACTTGAAAAAATTAAAGTTTACTTAAAAATGAATTTCAAGTTATAAAATTATCTACCTTATCTACAATTGATTGCATATGAGATTTATGAGCTGTATCACCATACAACAGAGATGACCATTGTTCCGGTGCAATGCGTAGTCCAGCTTCAGTTGCTATTTGAACTACTTGAGCATCATGTTCTCTTCTGAGAGCTTCATATGTGCGAAATTCATCTTTTAATTGCATTAAAGAGGAATCTCCTTCTCGTTTAGAAACCTAGAAAATTTATTTTATCAAGAATATTTTCAACTACTGACCACAAATTATAGACTTTGTGTTTGTATTATGGAAAAACATACTTAGGTGTGTTTAAGTGACCGAATTTTACCTAAGGGATCAAAAATGATATCTTAAAAAATTAATGTTGGTTAACTTATAATTATAGCAAATATATATATAAATTGATCGATTTCTAAAAATATTGATACTAAAATGTATCCATTATTAATAATTCCAAATGATAATAATAAATAATAATTTGGAATTTATTATTCCATTAATAATAAATTCCAAATTATTATTTTGCATCATTATACTCTTTAATTCTGTGATATTAAAATATTGGTTTCAAAATTTATTGTCAATGTACTTTTTAGTTAACTAAAGTTAAACGTACTCCTGAGATAGAATATTTGTAAATTACATAGATTTGTTCTTCAAGCATAGTTTATATTCTTTTTTATCCGGTTTCTCACACATACCTCTGATGTAAACATTACAAAAATATACCTATCGCAGCTTGAAGGCTACTAAATATTGCCTGAATATATTATATGATCTATAAAAAGATCTAATTTAGTACTTTAACTTTCCAAATAGTCAAATCCATTGAGAATCTTACTTTCATTTAACAAATACACACAAATGTTAACACTCATTAAATATTACATACCTTAAAACAAGAGGCTCTGTACAATAGCTGAACTACATGACCAATGCTAGTTTTTGATGCTTGCGGAAATTGAGGAGCCAGACGCTGCACAACAAACATCACCAAAACTTTTCTGGATAATGCTGAACCATCCTCCAAAGCTAGCAGAACTAGTTTAAGTACTTCTTCTTGCATTGCTATACAGATATCAAAGAATTCATGGAAAGAAAAATATCACACTGCCATAGAAAAGACAAGGAAAGGATAGTAGAAAAATTGTATAACTGTGAATAAGTTTCCAAAACATTTATTGCACAAAATTGTTCTTATTGACTTTATTTTAAAAATGCATGATAAGTAATGAGGAGTAAAAACATGCTAATGCATTATGTCAATTGTGTGAACAATATATATATATATATATTGTATTTTTTTTAAAAAAAGAAATACAGTTATACAGCACATATAGTTTTCCTAATAATCTAATTATAGCAGTTATTTTTAGACCCAAAATAAATTCAATAAATAAACAAAAAAAAATTTTTTTATCCAATGGGCTGCGGATTGGTATTTTTATTATTGCAGACACAGTACATCCCAATGAGCTGGTATCACTCTTAAGTGCGGCACCGTATAGGCGTATACCAATCGCGCAGGTAATTTTGATACCCAGTTTCCTCTACAGAGGGAGGGACCTGAGTTCTGACAATGCGAACTTGTACCAGGATTTAATTTTACCGAGAGAGCTCAAGTTAAACAGACACTCTAGGGATCTTTTACATGCCGTATAATCATATGACATGGCCGCTGTCGATTTTCTGCATCACGAAAATCCACCGATTTGGGCTGGGGTCGAACCCACAACCTCGGTTGCAGAATGCCAGCAACAAACCAACCACGCCACCCAGCCGGCTATAAACTAAAACAGCTTAAAAACCAGTAACTCCATTGTTTACTTCCTATAATAATTTGGTATTTGACAAAGATAAAAAAAAATATCCTTGAATGTAATAAGGTTCCAAAAAAAAGTGATAATATAATATAATCTATACAACCTTAAAATAAGAAGAAATCACTCGTAATTATAATAAAAAACTATTATAAATACATAATATTTCTTACCAATTATCATATATAAATAATTGTACTTTTATATTATATTTAAATAAAAAACATTACATAATATAGATTAAAATTAATAATGAATATCAATTAATAAGTGCTGATAATGTGCAATATTCCAAAAACTGTAAGCTCCTTTGATGTGAACTTTATCAAACTATATGGTTTTAAAAGTAAAATGAAGTGGGAAATGCGCATTTTATAGCAATAATTAAAATCACAGTTCTCATTTCTTTAAAAAAAAATATCCTAGTACTCACCACAATGATATTAGAAATATCCATATTCGAAAATAGCACAAAATACAACAGAAGACTGAAATAGTAGCTTGAATGCAATGAAAATAGTCAAGTTTTTAAATAAATTGAATTAAAATAGTCTGAAATTAATAGAGCTACCACAGGAAAAAATCAACAAATATTAATTCTAATATACCCTATCCCCATGACAATCACCAAGATCACACAATAAAAATATCAAGGTAACACATTATAATGTCATCGCCCATCTTGGCGAACATCAACAATTTGGCACGTAGCACTTGTATATTAAATTAGCACCCCAGCATCATTAAATTTGCAGATGTATATTTAATGACTATCATTAATAATCTTAATTTAAATTGTGAAATAATAGTGATTACTAAGAGAACAATTTTAGATTGACAATTGTTTACTAACATCACACTTAGAAATAACACAAGAATTACTGGTGTTATTTTGTTAATAACAAGAATTACCCAGTTATTTTGAATTATCGTAAGTGATGAGAACAAAATATGAGCTGGAATCACATTCTCCAAATATCACACCATCTCAAAATTAGAACTCTGAGCCTTAAGAGATTAAATGTGTGCTAGCCCTACTATAAGACAAGTCTTTAATGGCCCCAGGATTTGAACTCATGACTCCTCTCTAATAACCAGCCATGAATACATAATTACCACAACCACAAGAACAGTTTTAAAAAACAGCTAATTTAACTGGCATTTCATTCACTCAAACAAAATTTCAGTTCCATTGACAATCACTTAAATAGTGGAAGACAGAATGATATTAAAGTAAATTTACCTGGTCCTAAGAATTGGCAGCCTCTTGCTCTGACAGCAGCCCACAAATTAGCAGATAGCTGCTGTGGATTTTGATGTTGCAATATTAATTCGGTAACAGATCTTTCACCAAGAGATCGAGCAGCTCTCAATCCTCTTGCTCTGCCTTCTTCTTCTACAAGTTGACAGTTAACCAGGGAGACCAGTTTTCTTTGCATAGGTCTAGTAAGTTGGCAACTCTGAAAAAAGCCATTAGCAACACCTAGAAAATTTAAACACAAGGAATTTTTAAGTATACTGAATTAAAAAGATGATACATAAAAATAAAATGAATGAGAAATAATTTAAATAAAATCTTTAAGCTAAAATTTGAAGAAAATTTTTTAAAGAGCATAATTAACCCCTTGCTCTTGCTCCCGTCAAATTCACGGGGTGAAATTTCCCTCTCTATTCCTCGTGCCCGTGATATTTCTGGGCTGGAGTGTTGAAAAGTAACTTGCCCTAAAAGCTTGAAACAATCTATTTCTTAAGCGCAGAATATTGTTTTTTTCCCCTTAATCTATACACCAGATGGCAGCACCAGATTATTTTTAACGTGTTTAGCGATAATTATTATTTCTTTTTAAACTAAATGTCAACACAACAAACATATATATTAGCGATACGGTTTTTTAATCTCAGGTCAAGTACTCAGTTGCGCTTTTCGTAAAAACATGTAGGGAAAAATTCTGGGGAAAAAACTGATAAAAAATAAATATATTTTTTTTAATATTGTACACATTATACAGTTAGTCAGGAAGTAAATTGGATTGTACTCTTATTACTTTTTTGTCACTGACTACAATAAAAATATCGGGGCAGTAGACATTGTAGACCAATATATTAGAGATTACTGAATTGCTCGAAAACGAGGTAAGAAGTACTATAAGAAAATATTTTTTTATTTGTCAGATCAAACTATTTTGAACTAGTACCTTATTATAAAAAACAAGGAGGCAAAAAATCACATTTGATATTCGTTTATCTTAAATAGATGAACTTATTGAAAAGTATTCTATATAAGAAACCACTGCTAAAAGAGGCCGGCCGAATTTGGAGAATAACCCCAACTGTTTTATTAAAAGACATTTTATTAGAAAGATACCTCCAACCGATAAGAAGTGGCAACCATCAAGAGAAGGCGAAGTTTATTGTTCCAAAAGAGATGAAAACAATAAGAGATGCAGAAAGCAAACTCGGTACTACTGTCCAGTTTGTGATTTAGGCCTTTGCATCTCGTGTTTTGAAACCTATTTCACAAAAAAATTACTAATGTCTATTTATAATATGCAAAAGTGTAATAAAATTCATTTAATGTTTAAATACATGCTTTTTTAAAATTTTTCATCTTTGTTGGAAAGCCAACATTCAGTGATAACCCTAAATGTTTGCTTTACTTAAAAAATTAAATTTCGTATTTCAAGCAAAAAATTAATCCAAAAATTAAAAATTAATATATATATTGAACATGTACTTAGTTTTATATAATTTTCTTGAATAAAAAAAATAGGCACTTTTAGGACAGTTTTCTTCAAAATTAATCGATCGTTAAGGGGTTAAACACATCAACCAAAAAATAACAGAATTGGTTTTTTTACTTCTTTAATGTAAATTAGAAAATTGTTTGATTTAATCATAAGTTAATTTTTTAAACATGCTGACAGAAAAGAAGAAGAAAACAAAAGAAACTCAATTATATTTCTCACCAGTTTAGGCTAAGAGCGTAAAACTTTTCATACCATAAGAGGTTGTCCAGAAATACTTCATTGTACCAAAGACTGCACACTTTTTTACAAAATCTTTAACTACTAATCAATTTTAGATTATAAAAGTGCCAATTTCAAGTTTAAAACTCAAATACAACATTACTGAAAACAAATATATGAATGTTGTTAGTAAAAAATTCTATCTCGAGAGATAGTTTATTCTAAGATTTCAGTCAAGTAGAGCAATGACAAAAAGTTTGAGAATTATTGATATAGACCAGTGGTCTCTTCAAACTTTTTCAACTCCCGGAACTCCTAGAATTTGAAGGTGCTTCCATAGAACCCCCAGAACTAGAAAGAATTTTCATGGAATCCTATTCCATACACATACTTTGAAGAATATATTTCAAAATAATATTTAAAGTAGATCAACATGTTATTGGCCCTATGTAAATGCAATTAAAAAAAGTATTGCATTTATTATTAGGTCTTTTTCCCCTCCCACCAATGCAAAAAGGTACATTTTCCACTAGAAAACTATTTAGTTTTGCAAGACATTGTGCTAACTAGCGAGTATAAAATTATCTTGTGGAACCTGAGAAAGTAAACACAAATAGAATCTTCATAATCTAGTAGAAAGTATATATGGAGAGAAAATGTTTTACTATTCCTTTATAAAAGAAAAAAAAGTGTTGCAAAATAAAGTTATATATGAATAAAAATTTTAGTTTTAATGAATAGGATGAGCTTTTGATATTTGTAACTATACTAACTTCTTAGAGAACATGAATCCCATTGTGTACATATTAATTTCTTCTCGATTTTTTTATTGTCACTAATAGCACCCCTGACTATATTTTGTGGAATCCTAAGGTTCCATGGAACATAGTTTGAAAACAACTGATTTAGACCACATACCAAAGTTATCTTATTAGTAAAAATAAAAGTTTGGGGCCCAACTAAAAGAATGAGTCTTTCTCATGAACGAGCTTTCAGATAAATTTTATACCAATAGCTTTAAAATCTATAAGAATTTGAACTATAAACTAGAAAATTTATAAACAAAGCTTTTAAACACACACATATATATATGCATACCTACAAAGCTTACATATATATATATCACAATTTACATTTTTTATAAGCAGGTATATTTTCAAAAATCTTTCCACTAACCAGATGATGGTGCCTTCAAATATAAAGCCAAATCCTCCACACATTTCTTAGCATCCAAATAATGCTTGTAGTCTGCTTCAGATACCAGAGATGTAACCGATGGTTTTTCAGGTATTCGTCCACCAACAAGTTGGAGAAGAGCATAGTTTTCTGGAAGCTGGTTTATGTCAGTATTGATGAAAGTTTGATCAAAAGGACACTGCTTCCTTTGAAGCTTTGATAAGCAACTTTTGCATATAGTATGCCCACAACCTAAGCTAATAGGACGGCGAATGTTACATTCAAATTCTCGACAGCAAATTAGACAGCACAGAAAATCTGTCCACTGAGGTGCTTGAAAAGGCATTTCAACTGATTAATTGAAATAAATACTCCTTGCACTATATTAAAAAAAAAAGAATACATTCATTGATTAAATTTGAAGTTAAATACATCTATAGTATCTAATATACAAATCAGTCTAATAATTTTAAATATATTAACCATTAATTAAATTATTTTCAAAAACAAATTTAAAAGAAAAAAAGATGGTTAGTATTTATTTGCAAATTAAATAATGAAATACTACGAATTTTAAAAAAAACCTACTCACATGTTTGTTAAAAAGAATTATAGTTCCCTAACAATTAGTGTATTTACAATAAATTATAAAATAACTTCTAATTATGCTTAAAAAAAGAATTTTAATGCTAACTTTTCATTAGAAATAAAAAGTTTGTGTTTGAGTAATATATTTTACATTGAGATAAAATTTCTTACTTATATATTTTAATACTATAAATGATATAAAAAAGATTTCCAATATACTTACAAATTTGATTTTTGATTACTTTTCATTTTACTATTAGTTTTTGAAAAAAACAAGATAATTATATTGAAATCAACTGAACACATCACTTCAATCAAATTCTAAATTGTAACACCATAAACAATGAAATTTGACCACATTTAATACTTTAAAAGTTCAAATGTATCTAGAACATGATGAAAGTAAATATTTTAAAAAAATGAAGATAAGGGAAACCTTAAAAAGTCACTTTGTTACTAACAGATTCAATATTTCCTTCTTCGTTAGAGTACATACAAATTTCATTATTAGATTAGTATCCAATGAAGCAAGGAGGAAGCCCTGAAAAGAAAGAAAAACAGTATAATCTAAAGCTTTTGAATTATCCTCAATTAAAATTACCAAAAATTCTGCAGATAATGCACATTTTTAACACAAAAAATAAGCTTAAAATTTACAAGTGCACTTTAAACATTTGATATAAATTGAGAGCTTTAAAAATAAAAATAAAAAAAAGACGAGATTATAAAATTTAGGCTTCTACATATATTGAAATACTATTTATTTAAAAGAAATTACACTCCTTATGAACTTAAAAGATTGTTGTTCTAGAAGTAGGAATACTATTTTTTTCTAAAGCTTGGAATAATGCATTGAATAAATGACTTCAAATCATAAGAGCATTGCTCACATTATAAAAAAAGAGAATGCATTTTATACGGCAAATATATGTACCTAAAAATGAAAAATTGCAGCTTCAAAAGTATAAGTGTGTGTTATACAGCGATGCACATCATATGACTGATTTTATGGTATATTTTAAAACTTTAAAATTTCAACACAAAACAGGGTTTTCAAACTAATGCACTGCAACCATGCTAGCATTTTTTTACTGAATGAACAAAGTTTTGTGTGTCTATTTCCATTATTTTAGCATAGTCACCTATTTATACCTCAGGTTATTTAATAAAATGCAGCAAACAAATATCTCAATAATATACATTCTTGCTGTATTGTTAGATAAACCATCAGTTTCATTAGTAAAGAATAAATAAGTCTTAATTATAATAAATTATTTTCAGCAACTTATGAGCTAGAAAGAATGTCATGGCACTGTGTTTATGAAGAATTTTTGATACTTACGTATTATCCCAACAGTCCCCAACTCTTATTAATAACCCACCAATTTGGCAACCCCAATTTCCTAAGTGTAGCATGCACAGAATTGGCCACCAGGTGCATCATTTCATATAATGTCACCAACAGGTTGTGATAATATGCAAGTACTTATTTTTCTTAAAAAAGCTTTTGCAAAGCAGTCAAATGTTTAAGCTACTACCATACTGTTAATAGTTCTAAGACCTAAAAAGTACACACATGATAAAACTTCCCAGTCCATAATCTTTAGAGGGGAAAACAATTTTATATTTTAGTTTATATTTTACAAAAAAATTAATTACATTTCATATTTTGAAATATGAAATAAAAATATTGCACACCATGAAATTCAGCCATACTTTTCTCAAATTCATGAATGAATCTTTTACACTCTTGAAAATACTCTTATTACTATTTAAGCTACATTTGTGTCAAATTGCATAACAATCACTGCAGACTAGGTAACAGGAAAGTACAAAGCTATTAAATATCTTACTCTTTAAAAATACCATGTTTAATTGCTGATCGTGTGTTTTATGTTTGAAAACTAACCAGTAATTTGTTTTGCACCATATAATAATTAATAAAATAAAGCGTTTAATCATAATATAAAACAGTAGCATAACATAGCAAACAATTCTTGCATCTTTCACTTATACAAAAAAAAATTTACAAAAAAATATGAGGATATTTTATTAAAGAATTATAGTAATCATTCATATAAATGCATCCCGTTTTCTACATTACTTGCACAATTATTCATATCAGATAATTTTAAAAAACATAACTATAAATATATTTGATAGTAATTTTTAAGAAATTCGTTAGATGTGCGAGTAGTATTAAAAAAAAGAGAAAAAGAATTAATTCATATAGAAAATTGCTCACGATTGACAGTCTGCTCACATATTCCGTGTCGTATTTAACTCCTTCCCCATAACTCCTTGTTTATTTTTTTAAAACAGACAAGTAAACTATAAAATAATTTAAAATTTTAATACTGAAACATTCTATTGGCTGTTACTAAATAGTGCTGTATAACGCGTAAACTGCAGATTCTTTTACATCAGAAATATTATCTAGCAAAACTTCAACCAGCACTCTTACAATAAGCGTCTAAATACAAAGCCGGCTGTCAGTATTTCTCTACTCGTGAAATTGAAACAGAGAACTGCGCATGCTCCTATAATATTTTTGTCGCCAAAAAATATTTATAAACCTAATAAAACTACCTTCCCACCCTCAGCGATATCTGTTTCCCATCAATAGCTGTATCTCTGTAGAAGTGCTTGAATTTTTTGTAGGTACCGAGGATAACCAAAAGAAATACGATACAATATGGGTTTTGTTCCCTAAAAATTCTTCTGAGTTTAATTTTTAAAGGCTAATTAAGCAGCAAAGTTTGCTATTGGAGGCTAAAATATTCATAAACGTCTCGTTTCTGGTAATAGCAAAATTAATTTTTGTATACAAATTTTGTAATATACGACTGTAAACATTGCTCATTTTTCTTCTTAAAAATTATTTTCTACATAACTGGCTGTTCCCATTGGTGACTTTTTTTTATTTGGCTAAGAGATAAATATATATATACCATTTTAGCAACCTTACTAAATCAAAGTCACTTCGTGAGATAGGTTTCAGTCCCTCTTTTGGTTTGCGAATACGAAAAAAATTGATGGCAGGGGGAAGTATATATAAATAAAGTATGTGTGAGAACCAAAGTAAAATACATTTGGAGAGGTGAATAAGGAATTTGTATTTTGAGTAAGTTGACCATTTTTATAATATTGGTCTTTCTTTTCATGAAGTAAATTTTGATTTGTTTTTTCTCTTCTTCTGCTCAAGAGATAAACGTATTTATTTCTCTTTACTTTTGCAAGAAGTTTGATAAGTAAGCCAATCATTTTCTTTTACAAATTTCAAAGACCCGGAAAAGAGGTAAGCCGAATCAAATTTTATAAAACAAAGGATTTAAATTACTGGAATTTAATCATAAATGAAACCATTATAAAAACAGAAAACTTTAAATGTGTTCGAACTGCTAATATTTACAAAAACTAAACTAAACTCCGTGGCGCAACAACCCATAAGGGTCAAGGCCTGCTGTGTCCAAATCAGCTTTCGTGACCTTGGACGCTGAGGTGCATGAGCTGATGTTCCGGTCAGAGGGTCAGTCTGCAGGACCGCACCATGACCTTGAGAGGCCCTGAGATAACAATATCTGGGATATTGTTATCTATAACAAATATTCAACCCCCCTTAAATAATTAAAAATTTTGCAGTTTTACTAAAAAGTTTTGTGCGGGAAAATTTAAAATGTATGGAACTAAAAAGTTTTTTTTTTATCTCAAACAATTGAAATGTGTTACAAACAATACCATAATTTACAAACAAAAATTTTTCTTACTCATTTGTGCTGCAAATTCTTTTATTTGCTCATCACATTTTAACTCTTTGGTGAGATCAGTCTTAATAGAAATAAGTGATAAATAATTAAGCCTAGTACTTTTCATTGTTATCCTATATTTGTTTTCTATATAGGTCGTTTTATAAAACGCACGTACAGCTTCACAACTGGTAATAGAGAGCGTTAGAAAAATCTTTAAAATGGTATTCAAAGTTGAAAAAACGTCAATGAGTTTCTTTTCAAAAATCAATTGAACATATCACTACAAGTATAGAACTCTAGCTCGGTTTGTTTTAGATAAGCTTTAAATTGAACCCCTTTATTTACTAAATGTTGGTCTACGTTATCTGATTAGTAAACAGTAATAGCACGTACGTTCTCCAGGTCAACGTTCTTCTTACTTTAATCTTGCAAATCCATCAAAAATTTAAATTTCTTACTATATTCTGCATATAATCGACTTCTATTTAAATCAAGAATGCGCTTATCGAACGTAACAATAAGCGTGTCTCTTTAAAATTTGTCAGTGGATTTATCTGCAAATTTTTAAATAACCGGTCTCTAGGGCCGATCCTAAGGTGTCGGCCGCCCACGTACAAAGACCTAATATGCTGCCCCTCTAAAGAATTTTTCATGTTTTGACTAATACTTGACACTGTCGCTATAAACTCATCTACCTGTATTAAAGTAAAACATTAATAAAATGTAAATAAGCATAAGCCCCTAAGTGCATAGCCCTTTCTTTTCTACTTTTTTTTGACCAGCTAATATGTCACAATAGCGACAAAATACTTTGATTAAACAATAAACAAAAAAAATACTACCTTTGAAATAAAAATAGACATTTTTTTATTTGAAATGAAAAATAACTCTATATTTACTCAGAAAATATAATCCAATAAAAAAAAATTCTAAAGCATAAATTTTGTGAAACGGAAAGTGTATAAATCAGTCCTTCTACAAAGACTACCTAATAGATAACTATAAAATAACTTTCTGGCTTTCTGAAAAGCAAATTTGTCAATAGTTTCGGTGAAATCCATTTTTTCTGAGGTTTCGGATTCAATTGAGACGATGACTAAATCTGAAGGCCTTTCTTGTGTCATTATTTCTCGAGTAATTTTTAATAATTTTTCCTTTACTGAAACTTCTTTCCCCTGAAGCTAGAGAAATTGGTAAAGTTAAAAAAATGTTATTGCTTGAGCAAAATTTGGAGATCATTCTTGACTATAATTTCTAAAACCTCAATTGGCTGTTTTTACCAGGAAAAATATCTTTGCATGAAATCATTTCATTAAAGGGTTGTATGTCGTCTATATCTTTCACAATACTTCCTTCCTCCTGTACCTGTAACTTAATATTCAAGTCCATTTCAGGCTTTCATGAAATCATCATCAGAAATATTGTGAAACTCACACAGAGAGCAGAATATCAAACAGCACTCAGATAATATGGTAAATCATCCATTAGCTGAAGATATCGCGAATTGCTGTAAGGAACAAATAAATAGATAACCTCATAAACAAATAAATAGACCTTTTCGTTCAATTCGGGATCAATACCTAAATCTCTAGCAAGTGTTGTTAATGAATCGACAGATATTTGGGAAACTAAATATTTTTTAAGATTATCTAAGCTTTCAATGCATTCCACAATGTTTAGTTTAGGATTATGGAGCAATGTACAGAATACATCAATTCTTCTTGATAATAAATCACACCAAATTAAAATTGAACATAAATTTAAATGTTTCAATTTTTCTCCCTTGTCTCTGATGATGTCTTCAATTAAGGCATTTAATGCGGTAATAATTTTTAGGTCTTGTTTAAGAGGTCTAATAGCATTGACACGATCTACACACCTTGTTTCCCTTAACGGTTTTAAAGTTAGATATTTCACGCGTTTTATAGCGCGTTTTTCACGTAGTAGTACAAAAGCGCTATTAGGACGCAAATTTCGTCTTCGTTCTATATTTTGTCGTACCTTTTTCTCAGCCAATAAGCAACCAATTAACCTCGGGTTTTCGGCATTGGGTCGCATTTGTGCCCTAGATGAGCCAAATCCTATTTAAATTTTCCCATAGTTTTCCCGAATTTTCCTACAAATTTTCCTGAATTTTGCAAGTCCGGGCTTTTGTAGCTTCTGTAAAAAAAAAAATTTTTTTTGTTTTTTTTTTGCTTTTTTATAGTGCTGATACAGATTTGTGTTATTATTTCTTTTCAGCTCAATAGTAGTACATTTAGAGGAGTGGTACAGTACACACACACTACTTTCTGTTAGTAAAAAGTTCATTAATTGCATTATTGTAAAATACAACATGTGAAAAACGCGCTAAAATTACTTGGCCATGCCAATGATTGACATCTTGTTTGGTAAATACCATCGATTTGGATACGCAGAAAAGTAATTTCATACCTTTGTACAAAAAAAAAAAAAAAAAAAAAACAGAAATTTTACCAATGAAGCTGGCAACGTCACTAATGACGAGATTTAATGTATGAGTCGCACACTACACGTTCATACAAATATAAAGTGAGGGTTTTTTTAATCGTTTATTAATGCAACTTAGGTGCTGATGTAGTAAAAAATTTATATCGTGTTAATGACTTTATATTTACTGGCAAATATTGAAATGGATTATAGATCGTAATGTTAAGAGTGCGTTTGTGTGATATTAAATTAAAAAACCTTAGTAAAAAAATTCATTTGAAATACACAAAAAAAAATTGGTTTCTTCTCTTTTCTACGATAGTTTAAAGTGATCTTTCGAAGTGTAATAAATATCACTTTATTTTTAATATACAAGTAGAGGTAAAAATAATAAAACCAAAAAAAAAAAATTTTTCATTGGAAATTAATTTTTGTTGCAAAGTACCGTTATAACTGGAAAGCAAATTTCTAAATCTAAACACCAAATAGTAAATATGAAATATGTTGAATTGATTTTTAAAAAAAGTTGACTGTATAAACAGAGAAGAGAGAGATAATTTCCTACATATTTGTAGCCAATTTCTAAATACGGGAAAAAGTGTTTTTAAATTATTTTTATAAAGTATTTAAGCCTGTTGTATAAATAAAAATATCTGAAATTCCTAGAGCAACGAATAATATAGAAGAATGATCTGGCCGTATACCAAAACCGACAGTAACAGACAATTTTGATACTTAACTTATAAATAAATGTATCATGCTAAATATTAGGAAACGATTCAACACGGTTTTATCAATTTAGTCTTAAGTATGATGCATACAGGAGATGTTATAAAGAACCATTGGATAGATAAATTCTGCAAATACAGAGAAAATAGTAAATACGGTAAGAGACACGCTAAGGGGCTAAGTCAGCGCTTCTCAAACTAAGGAGCGTAATAATTCTACGAGAAAAGGACAAGCATATTCAAAAGTCGGAAAAAAATTATTAAAAAAAAATAATTTACTGAAAGTAAACAGACCAAAAATTTTGACATAATAAAAAATAAAATACACATTTACACTGATATAATCTATATATATAAAGGAGAAAAGCGACTCACTCACTGGCTGACTGACTAACCACGATATCTCCGAAACTATTGAACCTACATACTTGAAATTTGGTAGAGATGTTCCTTTCAGGGAGTAGAGATCAGCTAAGAACGGATTTTTTGCGAAATTCGAACCGCAAGGGGCGTTATGGGGTGGTTAAGGGGTGTTAAAAATAACTGTTTCCATTTTTACACTACTCAACGTACAATCTTGAAATTGGGTAAGCAGATTCCTTTCATAGAGAAGAGATCCACTACAGAATGGATTTTGGGAAAATAGTTCCCCAAGTAGCGTTGCAGGGGAATAAGGGGAGTAAGAGATAAATATTTTCGTTTTTAAAATACTTGACCTACTGGCTTGAAAATTGGTAGGCATAGTTCTTTCATGGAGTTAATATCCACTACAAAATGTGTTTTGGGAAAATTGACACCCAAAGGGTGTTGAGGGGGTTAAGGGGAGATATAAATAATTATTCCGATTTTCAAACTATTAAACGCACAGTCTTGAAATTTGGTAATCAGGTTCCTCTCATAATGTAGAGATACGCTACAAAATGGGTTTCATGAAAATAGACCCCCCAAGTGGCGTTGAGGAGCTTAAGGGGCGTTATTGATAATTACTTTTCTATTTTTAAACTCCTGATCGCACAGTCTTTAAATATGGTAAACAGAATCCTTTTATGGAGTAAAGATCCAATATATAATGTGTTTTGTGAAAATCAACCCCCAGGTGGCGTTACGGGGTCTCAAGGGGCGCTATAGATAATTTTTTCCATTTTTAGTTTAATAGACTCACAGTCTTCAAATTTGGTAAGCAGATTCCTTTCATATAGTAGAGATCCGCTACAAAATGGGTTTTGTGAAAACAGACCCCCAAGTGGCGTTGCGGGGCTTAAGGGGCGTTGTAGATAATTATTTCCATTTTTAAACTACTGGACGCACAGTCTTGAAATATGATAATCAGAATCATTTCATGGATTAAAGATCCCCCATGTAATGTGTTTTGTGAAAATCGACCTGGCGTTGCGGGGACTCAAGGGGCGTTAGAGATAATTTTTTCCATTTTTAATTTCTTAGAAGCACAGTCTTCATACTTGGTAAGCAGATTCCTTTCATAGAGTACAGTTTCCCTACAAAATGTGTTTTGGGAAAACAAACCCCCAAGTCGCGTTGCTGGGGCTCAAGGGGCGTTAAAGATAATTATCCCCATTTCTAAACTATTAGACGCGCAGTCTTGAAATTTGGTAAGCATATTCCTTTCGTTGAGTACAGTACCGCTATAAAATGGGTCTCGCGAATATTAACCCCCAGGTTTCATTTCAGGAGATTAAAGGGCGTAATAGATAAATATTTTTGTTTTTAAACTATTCGATCTACCTGCTTGAAAATTGGTAGGCATGTTCCGTTCATGAAATAGAGTTCCTCAAACAAAGAGTAAAACAAAAATCGACACCAAAGGAGATTTGGGAGGGGTGAAGTAGAGTTAAAGGGAAAAAATCCTGTTTTAGAATTGTTAGACCTGTGTACATGAAATTTGTTAAGCATGTTCCTTTTGTTGAATAGGGATCCACTAAGAATGCATTTGACGGGAATCAACTCCTGTTGGAGCAAGGGGTTACTGGAGCGTGTTGACAAAAAACTTCTTTTTTCGAACTACAAGAACTATAATAAGGGAATTTGGTTTACATTTTTCTTTTGTTGAATTGAAATCCGCTAAGAACGGTTTTGGGGAGAACGACTTTCAATGGAATTATGAGGGGGGGGCGGGTACTGATTTTAAAATTTTACCCTATCATATTTAGATTTTAAATTTGGCTTCCATGTTTGTTTTATGGAGTAGAGATCCACCTAAAATTGGTTTTGCGGAAATCCACTTTGTTATAGGGTTACGAAAGTGTAAACATCATTCTATACTCAATTTTAGAGAATATTAGATAATACAAATTAGTAGTTCTGTCCTTTTTTTTTTATCAAGAGGCGAGAGTTACAGGTGTAAGTATATTTTTCAATACAGTAGAATTCTTAATGCTAGGACTTAGATATCAATATTTTATATATTTAAACAGATATATTTATAAAACATCATGAAGTACCCAGCGAAGCGGGAGGGTAACAGCTAGTACACTTATAAATGTATCAGTACTACACTATGTATTTTTTTATAGTTAATTTAACAATACTAAGTTAAGAACAAGTTTAATAATTACAAGTGACCTGATGGGCTTATCACATATAAAGTTACATACAAAATTAACCCTTATCTTAATAATTTGTACGGTTTATAGTTAATCCCTGAACTGCCGATTAAAAAGTTACTTGATTTGCTCCCCAATGCCAGCATTTTCCACGTAGGCGGCGAATGTGATGTATTGGGGAGGGAGAGGGGAGGGGAAGACGAAGAATAAATATTTAAAGCAAATCCTCTGAAATAAGTAAATCCTTCTCAAACACTGTCAAGGTCCCTTTATTTCATTCCAAATCCTTTGGAATAATTTTATAGATAGCAGTGCACAGAAAAGATCGTAATTCGGCAAGACGTATATATATGCCCGTGGAAATTAACGTTTTGGTTGAGCGACATGTTTATATACGCTGGCTGTATTGTATCTTTAAAACAAAGTATAGTACTATTGATTTCAAAATATTGTTATTGTATGAAGGGAGGGGGCGCGAAGAAAATTAGGATTGAATATTGGTTCGCAATTGAAAGTTTGAGAAGCACTGAACTAAGGAATTAAATATAAACTTCTTGCCTTCCCCCCCCCCTTTGTATTGAAATGCTTTGTTTCCCATAGGAGCATAGCTTACGGGAAACTTTTTTGAAAAACAAATAATCATTTATTGTTATTTATTATTTTTAATACAAAATTTAGTGGAATGCCTGTGCAAAATAGAGTTTTAGTTAGTGCCTGTGCAAAATAGTCATGGTTCGACGGTGTGAAGTTAGTCAGAGAAATGTTTGTTTTGACTACAAATTCCTGACTGATGAATTGTTTCGAACAAAAGAGGCAAACGTTTTCATAGATTTTTTTAAAAAATTAGACGTAAATGCATATTGTTTGCGTAAGGTGATCGTGGGAAAAATGCGCTGATGCATGCTTAGGAACCATTGTTTTAAAAATGACAAGATCTCACAGGTTTCTTATTAGATCTATAGTGTGTGCGACTGCACGCATATCATTTACTTCAGTGGTCTTTAAACTTTCCCATCTAAAACCTGAAGGTGTTTTCGTGGAATCCCATGCGCAGACTTAGAAGAATAAATCTCAAAATAATATTTAAAGTAAATCAATATGTGTGTGTGTGTGTGTGTGTGTTATAGGTACTTTATATGTAAAAGCAATTGAAAAAGTATTATACTTATAATTAAAAAAATTCTGATCTAACTTTTTAATATAATTTACTCATTAGTAATATTAATTTGTGATCCAAGTGTCACCTACCCTTAAATAATGAATATGTTAGTTTTGTATAACATACTCCCCCCCCCCCCGCCAGATACGTGTTTAAATAGTTTACTAAACAGAGAGTGGAATGAAAAACTATATAAAATTAAAATAAAATACAAAAATATTTTTATCAAATAGTATTATTTTCTTTTTGAATGTTTTTTTCAATGAATGTAAACATGTAACTAGGCTTTCCCCCATAGTGTTTTTTTTTTAACTCTTACACATGTTTAATCAAACATTCAAAGTTCAGGGGGAAAAAATCGTTTCAAGAGCTATCTGTAGAATATTTTTCATTATTATTTATAGATAATGGGTTTAAATTAATATATTTTTTAAAACCAAAGGAGTATTTCTATTATTTCATTACTAAATTAATTATTTGTTAATAAAAAGTATATCGTCTATTATTTTGGTTAAAAATACGTTTAAGAGACATTTTTAAGCTAACTGTAGGTAATGATTGATTGATTAATGAAATTCTGACATCTATTTTATTATTTTAGATTCTTAGAAACTACCTATTATTAAAAAATGATGAAAGTGTGTTTTTGTTTTACTCTCGGCATCAGAATAGTTTTCTTTTTATTGCTTAAAATGAATGATTTTTAAGCAATAGCGATATTGTTTTTTATGTCATTGATCGAAATTTGAAGATAAATCTTATATATGGGAGGAGGGAGGGAAAATAGTTCTTTCACTCCACGAAGCACCACCCCAAACCACGAAAACATCGCAAAGTCTCTCAAATTCCAGATACGGAGCGGAGGAACTTGATTAAGTTCCAGTCTCCGGTGACAGATCAATTTCAATTTCAAAATAGTTCTTTCTTTCCTCAAAAAAGCCACTATAACGCCGGGGGCTTTTGAGATAGAAAAGAAACCGGCCTGGCATCGGTAAGATGAAGAAATTTCGAGAAAAAAAGTGAGTGCTTGTGACCACACGATAGAAGTGAAAACTTAAAATTTTGTAATGTTATTTCAGGCATTTTTGGTGGATAAAAAACAAGGCTATATTAGTATTGTCATATAAAATTATTTATTTACTTGTCTGTACTCATAAAATAATATTTTTTTTTGCAAAATATACAATCATATTTGTGAATTAATTGTATTCTAAGATGGAAACAATGGGTTTATGGTAGCTGAAATAGGTTGTAAATACTTTATAGATTCAAAATTATTTATATACTAGCTTTTACCCGCGACTTCGCACGCGTTGATGTCTTTAAATAACTGTCAAAGTCATAATCATTACCATTAGAAAGTAAATAAAATATGATAATTTTTTACTGCTTAACTGGGACCAATACAATTTAAAAACTCTAAAAATGATCTTAGTTTAAAAAACTGAAAACATACTTTATTATAATAGTTAACAACAAAAAATAACTATTGCTTAAATGTGACAGAAAAATGTAAATAAATAAAGAGAAAAAAAATAGGATTAAAACTAAACATAAACTTATAAATGTTTTGTTACTCTAATTGCTTTTTGTTTATGAAGCTTTCATTTATTATTTTTAAAAGTGCACCCGGAATAGCTGATGCCATACTTAATTGAACAGTGAGATAACTATCATAAAAAAAATTATGACACGTGTCAGCGTATTATCATGTGCGCGTAAGACTATGTCTCATGGAGAGCATCGGTCGCTTGTTACCAAAACAACGACTTCATTAGCTCAGCTTGGCGTTCAGTTTCACGTTCACCCGTATAGCTTCCGTTCCCGTAAAAATACGGGAATAAAATATACCCTATGTTACTCCCTGATAATGTAGCTTTCCACTGGTGGAAGAATTTTTAAGATCGGTTTTGTGGTTTAGGTGTGAAAGCATAACAAACAAACAAACTTACATTCCCATTTAAAATATTATTAGGATATATAAAAAAAATCCGTTGAGTGTTGTTCCATACTTCGTAGTGTTTTCACTTGGATCATTTAGCATAATTAAATTGAATTTTGTTTCTAAAAATAAACAAATGCTTTTGATTTGTCTTTTGAAAAAAATCTACATTAAAATCCCCACTTAAAATCATAGATAATTTGTTCAGAACAGCCGATCCGGCTTCAATGTAGGCAACTACATTTTTCTGAATGAATTCGATAATTTTCTCTACACTTTGATTTAGAGAAATATATAAATAGCTACCATTAGAATTATTTGTCCATTTTCTGCTCTACATTTCGCAGCATAAATTTTTCCGATACATAACTGATTAAACCCAAATGATTCTGAAGTATTTGATGCTACATCCATTCTCTACATAGTATTAAGGTATCCGAACACGTTCAGCGTACTTTTTAACAAAATAGCATACTAAAACATTATAAAGGCTCTTTTAGGACTCAATACCAATAAATATTACTATTTAACTATCAATATTTAAAATAAATTACCTGAATTTTACAAAAATCACAATTATAAGTGAAATTTTAGCAATATTTTTGAATAAATTCAAAGCAGTTAGAGAAAAAAGTAATAAACATATATTAGTAAAAGTATTACTAAAACAAATTAGATGCATTTATCTAGAAAATGTACTAAAATTTTAATTTTTTATTAAAATTTGAAAATTTTAGAGCTGATTGGGTAAACATTATAAGAAATGTTACACTTTTTATGAGATCATTATTTAAATAACAAGCCATAACTCAAAAAGTATTCATACAATAAGAAATATTTTAGTACATTCTCTAGAAAATAACATAAATATGAGATTCAAAAAGTTTTATAGAAATACATTCGTAATATTTTGAGTTTCAGACTCGCCATGATAGATTTTGAGCAATTTAAATGCCCACTTCTAGTAGATCAAAAACCCACTTCCGGTTTTTCTAACTTAATAAAATTGATTGTAACGTGGCCTCTTAATAAATTAATTGTAACCTGGCCTCTAGGTAGCGTAGAAAAAAAACAAAGTATGTTTCGAAAAGTCAAAAGATAGCTCTATTCAATAAAATAAAAAACAAAGATATCTGTCTTGATTGAATTTGGTCATTTTCAACGTGTTCGGATACCTTAAAAATGAATTATAAGGAAATATATGCACTTTGAATACAATGCGAATCGATAATTGAATATTTAAATAAATAAAACAGGGAAATATAAAAACCAAACATCAATTTAATTGGCCTTAAATTTCTTCATTTTTTTAATTATCCTTCGACGTTAAAATTTCTTCACTGCACTATTTTGAATAATTATTCAAGTATATATTCTCGAATGTAGTGAATATTTTTTAAAAATATAAAAATGCAGGTGTGTTACAGCTTACAGAAGATGAATGAAACGAATGCAAAGCATTCCACAATTCATGTAATTCGAGATATGCTTCTGTTATGCTTGTAAATCAAGACAATTGGCTATCAACTTTAAGATATTTTGACTTGAATCTCTTCGATACAAACAAATTAAAAATAAAATGCGTTGAAATGATTTTCATAAAAATATCTGTGGGCATTTTCAAACCTCCTCTATCCAGAAGACTCAAATATTTTGTCCCTTCGACATTTTCTGAATCAGAAATTGATTTTTTTTTTACTTACAACAAATATATATTTGCAATCGGATCATTCGAATTTTATATTATGCACGCAATAACCCGCTATGTACATTAAAACGATACTCTTTTACATAAATATATGATCTGATTTATTTTTAAATTCCCTAGGGATGTCTTTTCCTAAGTTTGTATCAACTGTTCATCTTTTGGGAAACAGAAAACTGACTATTTAAGCACACAAGAGGGAAGACTGAGTATTACTCAAAATCCGGGGAAACATCCACCTTTGGTCAAGTGATTTCTTTTGAGGATGTGTATGTCGCGGACTATTGAATCTTAACCGACCCTGTCCAAAACGATTTCCGACGAAAGACGAAAAAAGCCGAATGAGCGTTACATTCCCGAGCTTGACGCGTCATTTAAGTTCACTCTTCCGCAAAACTTGCCAAAAAAATTATCATTTCAAAAAGGGAATTGTAATGACGTTAATATAGGAATCACACACACACGCCAGGAAGTTCTGACCCCGATAAGGGAAGGGAATTTCCATGGCAATATGTTATGCATTCGAATATGTCCGTACAACGCCGGGTTAAATGGAGGGGAAAGAAACCTGCCTCAAATGAAAAGAAGTAAGTAAATTTCGAAAAAGGGAATTTTAATGACATAGTTATAGAAATCACTTACATTGCGCGCGTACACGCACACAGAGAGAAGTGCTATCGTCCGGAAGGAAACAGGAAATTCTCATGGGGATTTATACACTTGGTAAAAGCCCGTGCAACGCCGGGTTAATTTGAGGAGAAAGAAACAAAGTCAAAGTAATTTCGAAAAAGAATGTTGAAAGTGCTGATTTTGTGAAGAGAATGGAACATTTTAAACTAGAAAGCCCGTGCAATGCCGAGCCATGCTGTTAGTTAGTAATATTAATTTGTGATCCAAGCGTCACTTACTCATGCATTATGCTTAGTAACCACTAGCGTAGCTAACCATGAGTGGGCATTGTATCAAAATTCCTTAGGGGCTCTTTTCTGGATCACTTAATATTTTACAATTTTTTGCTTGGCATTTTGGGGTCCCTTATCATTGATACGATAGCAGCTACTCCCTGGGATCTGAATGGCATTAAAAGGTTTACAGCTGTTTAAGAAAAACTATGTATTTTGCACGAGAATTTGCAACAAAACATTCAGGAACTGTTCGTGCTAAAATTTAGATTTTAACATAGAATATGTTGCTTTCTTTATTATAGGTGGTTCCCCCCCCCCCCCCGCACAAATGCAAAAATGTATACTTTCCATTAGAAAACTATTAGTTTTGCAAGACATTGTGCTAAACTAACGAGTGTAAAATTACCTCGTTGAACCAAAGATAGTAAACAATAGAATGCTCACAATCTAGTAGAAGTATATATATAAAGATAAAACGTTTTAATATTCTTTTATCATGTTATAATAAAAGTTTAAAAACTATTGTAAAATAAAGATATTATAACATATAACTAAAATTTTCGGTTTTAACCCCTTCTCTGTCGGCGTCGCATCTCATACGTTTGGCAATTCGTGCCCGTATAGTCGGCGTCCGCATGCCATGCGACGAAGGAAAAATTGCATCACTGAAATTGAATTGGTCGCTACGCAGACGCCTCTGTGAATTCTGCGATTATTTTTGTATTTCTGAATATTTCTAAGAGTTGGCGCAACTAGTACTACTTTTTTCACAATTTTCCAAGCAAGATTTCCCGCTCGAACCAAAACAGAATCTTTTTGTACTTTCTATAAATTCGCTCTCGCTAGTGTAATTTTTACACGTCAAATTTTGCTTTTATGATGGATTCGGAGAGTGAGTCTGAGGACACTGAATTTAATATTTTCTAATTCGGAAGATGATAGCTCTGATTTATCAACTGATGATATTTTTTCTGAGTTCTAGTGAACCTGAAGATGATGAATAGCTCAGCGAGGATGTGGGTAGAAGAGAAAACAGTGTGTCCTGCTACTCCTCGTTTTGATTTTACAGAAACCCTGGAATATTGGTAAACTTTAGTGATGATAATTTGATTCAATATTTTGAGTATTTTTTCTATGGTTCTATGTTCCAGCTGATAGTGGAGTAAACTAATGTATATGCTGAACAATGCTTTCATTCCCAGAAATCTAAAATGCATTCAAAGCAGCGGGAATGGCGTGCAACTTGTAAGGAAGAGGTCAGAATTTTATTGTGTGTTTGGATCATGCAGGGCATAGTAAAAAAGCCAGTTGAACAGTGGTATTGGTCAAATGATGAAAAATTGTTTACCCCTTTCTTCCGAAATATTTTTTACATAATTTTAATAGTTTTTTTATGTACATATTTTTTTTGTTACTTTTATTTCTCAATATTAACCTAAAAGCAATAACATAAATAAATATAGTATCAGAGTATATTTTCTTAAGCCTAAATCTTGATGCATTGCAGTGAAAACTGGAGATCAATAGACGAGATATAATATATTGGACCACCCGTAAGTCTAGAAAAAACTGCTTTCTGAAAAAAAAAAAAAAA
>BMAO01017169.1:0-14738 GCA_019973975.1 Trichonephila clavata
TTTTTGTTGCGGATCTCTACTCTCTGAAAGGAATCCGCTTACCCAATTTCAAGATTGTACATTAAGTAGTTTAAACATGAAAAGAATTATTATTAAAGCTCTTAACCCCCCGTAACGCCCCTTGCGTTTCGAATTTCGGAAAATCCTTTCTTAGCTGATGTCTACTCTATGAAAGGAACATGTCTACCAAATTTCAAGTCTGTAGGTTGAATAGTTCCAGAGATTTCGTGATTAGTCAGTCAGTCAGTCGCTTTTCTGCTTTATATATATAGATTTTGAGGTTTCTCGCTTTTCAAATGTCGCAAAAGTCCATGCAATCAACAAGAATTTGCTAGCACCCTCTCTCCAAACTACTACACCAAACCAATGGGAGGACGTTTGAACCGTGACAGACAGATTTAGTACGCATCATCTGTCTACATGGCTGATCAGCAGTGTCCAACACACCGGTCACGAGTTCTTGACCATAATCACTAAGATACCACGCCCGCCCTAAGTAACTATGAAAGGGAGAGAGACTGAGCATCGGAAAATGCCATTAGGCGTCAGAGAAAGAGAGCCATGAGTGGATGTTACGATGGCAACATGTGATAGTACTGAAGCTGCATGGGGGGAAAGTGACGAGTGGTGAGGGATGGCTCATTAGGGAAAAACTCGCTTGAGCATTTAATACATCAAAGTCTAGTGAAGCATCAGTCAAAGATCACAAGGTAATATCATTATTTTAATGCATAATTTGTGTCACAAGGATTTATGCTTCGTATGTATAGTTATTTTTATTGAATATTTAGGTTATTAAATGTTACATGCCTGTTGTTTTTTCGAACTGCGTGGAATCTCAGAATTTCCTTTGGCCGTAGAAGGAATGAAAACTGTCGTTCAATGATTGCGAGAGAAAAACAATAATTGAGTGTGTTAAGAAAACAGCTGCGTGTGTGTTTTCGGCTTTGGCTTTTTTTTTTTTTTACTTTATAAATTTAGGGAACATGGATACTTTTGCGTCCTATCAATACAGACTTGGCCTAAAAATGTCCTTGCAGAAGGTTTTTTTTTTTTTATCATAAAATTATTCTTTATATTGATTCCCTTCAGTACATTTAGTTTTATTCAGGTTTTCAGTAGAAAAGATTTTTATTTAAAAAAAATCGTTATCATTCGCAAATACGACACATATGGTACGAAATACTGTCCATGCATCGTCTGTAGAGGAAATGGGCGTAAACCCTTTCAGTCACTATCCTGCGCTCAACTCGGGACACTTGTGGGAGAGATACTGCGGGGCTCGACTAAGGATGAACGATTTTTTGACTTATACAATTCTTGTTCTAATTTGTAATGTTAGCATTTCTGATTGCAGTTATTGCTTTTGTTTAATTTCCCACTTTAATACTGTGCATTAAATGATCTCACCAAGAGTATACTTGAACCGAGTCTAACTGCAGTGTTGCGTTGAGAGCTCTTCTTTCTCGACATCTTCTGAAATACATTGTGGCCATGGGAGTCGAGTGATGAAGTCGAGTCGAGCTACGAAACACTCGTCTTTGTAAAGGGCCTTAAAATTGGTCAAAGAGGAAAGTTTTCACGAGAATGTGTCGTGACAGCTCAGGTGTAAACTCAGTCAGTATATATATATATATATATATGTGTGTGTGTCATTAAACTAAATAAAACCAAATTAATTAGTTAAATTTCATACATACTAATTAACTTTAACAAAAAGTTATTGAAGCAAAATTAAATTGAATTTCATTTCTAAAAACCTAACTTATTTGTATTAGATTGATACAAATGATAGATTAAGCTCTTAAACTTTAAGAAATCATTGCTTAAATGTCTTTCAAAGAGAAACTTATTTAAAAAATAATGCTGGAGTAAAACTTCTATTTTATAATTAAATAATAAATTTCTCTGTAATGTGTAAGTTACAATTTCTAAAAAAAATGGACTTTTAATTCCGTAGGGTTAACAATGCTACAAAATATTGACTGTCAACACTGCACTCTTCAAAGCTGAACGAGTGCTATTGGAGCGTCATTTTTAATCACAGTCAGTTGACGAGGAAGACACTTGAGTTGAGACCCTCTCTTCAAAATTCTGTACCATGCCAACGTGTGAACTGAAAGGATAGAAAAATTGAGCTTCTATCAGCCTCTCTAAGGGAGAGAAGAGTCTTCACCAAGATTTGTTGAAACAAGGTCACATCGGGCTACTGGGGCAGTATGTTAACATAATTTGATTGATATGACTGTAAAATATAAAAGATTACGAAGAAGCAAAAGTCTTCATTTCAATATTTTTCATAGAATATGAAATACATTTTTGAAAGAGTAACTAACATTTGAAATAATTTATGCATTTTACTCATTCGAAAGGATCACGAATTTTATTAAAAGAATGTTTTAATTTGTTGAGAAATAAATAGATAAAATTACTAATAAAAATTAACTAATAAAATAACTAACTAATTCTTTCACACTCTTTGAGGATGAACTGTGAACTGGAATAATCTGGAAAGCTAATATTGAAAAACATAAATTGTCTTTGATCATAAGCGTCAAACATTTGATATCTTCATTGTTTTAGCAACCAAGAGGCTTCTTGATTGCTTTTTTAGTTATTAACAGAGACTTAAAATAAACATGGAATAAAATGATTTCACAATTTTTTGAAACACGATCAGCTGGTGACGCTATTTAAAAAAAATACTTAGTGGAAAACAATTTCATGATGAAGAAAGCAAACTGTAACTATGTTCTAAAAAGTCGGTGCCCCGCCCTAAAGAAGGACTAAAAAAGCATGTTCAGTCGATCGAGGTGTAAAGCCCTCACGTTGGCTTAGTTTGGAGGTTTGGAAAGAAGGGTCCTAAGTCAGCTGCCGTACTCTGACTTGAAAAGGATTTAAAATGACGTTGCCAATAGCTTTAAGACCTAAATAACATCGGAAATTTAAAACGTGGAAAATTTATCAAAACGTTATAACTCCTGTTTTTCTTTTTTTTAAAATTATTATTATTTTTTTTATTTTTGTCACTAACACTAAATTAAAAGAATTTAAGAAACGATCCTTCACAATTTTTGCATCAGTAAACGGTTTCATATGATTGCTAATAATGAGATGTCTTTGTTACTGATGTGGCATTAACACTGACACAAAACACTTTGCTGCAGAGAATATTCAATAAAGCCTATTTATATATATATCTCTTGAAAGAGATCTTGGAGGGGTGAGTGAGTGAATATTAACGTCGCACTGTTCAGCAACACGATGGCCTTTGGCGACGGACCTCGTAATTTTGAACCATGGTCAAGTGGCAAGGACGACACCCCTTAGCTGGCACCACCTCTCCTAACTACACACCACACCAATGGGAAGACGTTTGAGCTCTTGACAGATTTCACGTGCTCCGCACCCCTACACAGCAGGTTTTGGTGGTATAAGGCTCGAACTCATGACATGCCAGCCACGATCCGATACCTTGACCATAAACCAACCACGGCCCCGAGATCTTGGAGGCAAAGTGTCATTGAATGATTCCTGTTTCCTGGTATTTTTAAATACAGCACTTTCGTAGCAAACCAAATAAGCACCGAGCCATATTTGTTTTCACTACAAAACAATCAACCTCCGAATAGCTTATATCGCCAAATATTTTTTGCTTGCAAGGTTTGAAAGATTGCTCAAAATTGGTTCTAACCATAAAATTGTCGCTACTCCACAGTTGTCTGTTATCAATAACCGTAACCGTTACAAATAGAAAAAGAATATCAATTTGCAGCCGTACGACATCGACAGCAAAAAAGCAAACTTGATATATTTGATTTCTTGTCAAATATAATTTCCACAAATTTTTAATACATTTTTCTTAAATAAGTGAATTTCTCAAAGCAAAATAGGTCATAACGGGGCCACATAAAAAGGCTCGATGGGCCGTAGGTTGAGTATCACTGCCCTAGAGCCTTGGACTCTAACGCGATGCGGAGATGTACGTTACGCCACTGATAACATTGCTATGTGGGGATCAGGTGTAAAAATAGGAGAAAAAAGTTCCTTGTTTCATTTACCATAAGGATAAGTTTTAATGAACACAATTCATATATAAAAATAATTACTATATTGGAACGTTGATGTTTTTTATTGGTATTAGATATTACTTGAATAATTCATTAGAAAATATAAATGAATTGTCAATATACAAAGCCCATTGTGTTAATTGTTTCAGTAGTCCTTCGTGTATGAAGTATTTCAAACATGTAATGCAATCATTTAAAGAAGAATTATTTCTTGTACAAAAATACTGACCACTTAAATGATTTTTAACATATTTCCAATAAATGTTAAGTATTTTATAGTTTTATTTTGATTCCCATCATTTTGTAAAGCGCTTCAATATTTTTAAAATAATGTAGAATAAATCTGAAATCTATATTCAGTGTCCGAGAGCAATTTTATGTAATTAAAAAGCAGCCCAGTTCTCTATGAAATATCTACACTATTAAAATTCGAAGGTAAACAAACGTATCTATCTATCTATCTATCTATCTATCTATCTATCTATCTATGTATGTGCGTCTATCTTCTCACGAACAGCACCACGCAGAAAGTCGCGGAAGGTACCAAAAGATCGGGAATTTTCCGGGGAAGCCGTATTGCCTATTTATATTCCGATATTGTAATTAGTTAAAAAGATATTAATTAAAAACCTTAAAACGCCTAATTGTTTTACTCCTGCAGGTTGTTTACTTGGCGGAACTTCCCTTCCGTTTCGGCCGAGCGGTAATCTTACGTTTTCCACCATATTAAAATTGTCATCTAATTTTCGGTGTGAAAATTAGACAAAAAAGAATTACAGAATCGAAAAGATCATTTATTTCGCCACGACACGGTATAATGTTTTTTGTAAAATAACGATATTTTCTATTTTTTTCGAATTTTTTAAAATACTGTTAAAACGGATGCGTTTTTATGAAAATTATTTCTAAATCGTTGCGTATGAATTACTTTTCGTGTTATTAAATCGATATTCTGCACTAATTAACTTCAAGCCTTTCTCTTTTAGATCCATTCATTTAAAAAAAAAATTCCAAAAACTTTTTTTTTTAAAGAATTTTTAAAAAGTAGTCTTAACTTTTACTTCACATTGAATAAATTCGCCATTTATGAAGGTAATCTCACAAAACCTTTTTTCCGTGTGTACAGTAATATTATCCGTAACATATACGAAAATTGAAAAAATTGCTTCAAAATTACGGATTTAAAAAAAAAAATTGTGATTTTCGTATACTTATGTTTTTTTCTGAGAAATAAATTAAAAAGTAGTAATTTGTACATTTTTTATTTCAAAGTACGTTATTTTTGTAAATAGTTGGTGATGTTTGAGAGCATTAACGTAAAAATTACGCCCTTAAAATAAAGGTAATGATTTTTTAAAATAATTTAAAATACGCGATTTTACATTTAGCCAAACTTTGGTTAACTGTCTGGTGGCGGAGTGCTCAGAGCTCCCGCTACACTCAAGACTATAACTGCAGCACTGCCGTCCGCGGTCAATGCGAAGGAGAATGTCCGACTCGCAGAAACCCGCCGGTCGCCTTTTTTCATACTTGTCTTAAATTTTTTCTTCTACTGGACATTGCGTCGCCACCCATCATTACACACAAAAAGGAAATATTCTGAAATATATTTTAATTCTCTCTTCTTCAATGATTGAATTCACTTGCTGCATCCCCACTGATCTGAAATTTACTTCATTTTCAGTGCTGCCATTATGTAAGCAAATGGTATGTCACAATTAATTGCTAAATGAGCAATTTTAATCAATTTTATTAGAAAATAATTAATAAGTTAGTTTTTTATAATATACTTTTTTTCGCAGATACGTGTTTAAATAAGTTTAACACAGAGTGGAATGAAAAACTATAAAATTAAAATTAAAAAAATTAAATGTTTTTATCAAATAGTATTATTTTCTTTTTGAATGTTTTTTCAGTGAAATTTTTAAAAAATTAAAATGCATTCACAATGCATTTCTGATATTCATTTAAAATATTTATCAGTATCAAAATTTTTGTTCTCTTTCATAAAACTTATAGTTTACTTTAAAATAATGCGTAATTGCATGAAACTTTTTTCCCCCGTGTCGAATATTTCAAAAAAATTCTCACAATTTTACTTCAAGAATTAAAATAGCAGTGAAATTTTGTAATTTGAAAAATTTATACTTTCTGTTCTTTTTTCAGCATACAACTATTTTTAAAAATGCTACAGTTTCGTTTCCGGGAAAAAACTATCTTTCTTTAAAGAATTTTATAGAAAAAAAACAACTTTTTTTTTTAACAAAACAATGTTGTTTTGCATATTTTATGATTTTTTCTCATATGTATCAATATTGTTGCGTTTATATAAAAATGATTTTTAAAACTTTCAGAATCAGTGATTTAAAAAATAAAAAGCCGAAAACTTTTTTGAACGAATTGTAATAAAACACTCAAAATACTTAAATCAATCATTTAATAATTTCTTCATTGAAAAACAAAATTGCATGAAAATTTTTCCCGTGTGTCGATTTCGCTTAAAAATTAAGAACTTTAAAGATTTTTTGTGTTTTTCGTAAAATAAAGTTTTTGCGAGAAATAATATAAGCATTATTTTTGTAACCTTTTTTCTTCAAAAATTATTGTTGTTTCCAATCAATATGTGAAAACTTGGAATTTTCAATTAAAAATTGAGCCCTCAAAAATAATGAAAACTTTAAAGACATTCTGAAGGCTTTGCGCATGCGCGAGAATCATTATTATTCCCCCCCCCCTCTGTTTAACGCTCAGCGGCCAAGGTCAAACTTGCTGTTGCAATATTTTTTCCGTTATTGAAATGTGAGTGAGGGATTTTTAAAAAGTCGAACTGTTCACCTACTCCAGAGTTTTTTGGCGACGGACTTCGAAATTTTAAATTTAAAACTTTTAGAATCAGTGATTTTAAAAAAAAGCCAAAAACTTTTTTGAAAAAATTTTAATAAAACACTCAAAATACTTAAATCAATCATTTAATAATTTCTTCTTTTATAAAGGTAATTGCATGAAACTTTTTTCCCCCGAGTCGAATATTTCAAAAAAATCCTCACAATTTTACTCCAAGAATTAAAATAGTAGTGAAATTTTGTAATTTTAAAAATTTATACTTTCTGTCTTTTTTTCAGCTTACAACTATTTCTAAAAAGACTACATTTTCGTTTCCGGGAAATAAAAAAATTGCAACGAAAGAATTGGAAAGTGAGTAGGTGATTTTACAATTCACCATGTTTGCCTATTCGAATATTTTTGGTGACGGACCTCGAAATTTTCAACCATTCTCAAGTGACGAGAACGACACCTGAGCTTTCACCCATCTTTAATAATTACCACACCACACCAACGCAAGAACAAATTTCGAAAAAGGGATTTTTTATGACATAGTTAGAGAAATCACTCACATCGCGAGCATACACACACACACACACACACACACACACACACAAGTGCTATCACCTGAGGCAAACACGAAATTTCCATGGGGATGAAGTTATTCACTCGGTAAAACGAAAGAATTGGAGAGTGAGTGGGTGATTTTTAAATTCGCACTGTTTGCCTATTCGAGGGTTTTTGGTGACGGACCTCGAAATTTTCAACCATGCTCAAGTGACGAGAACGACACATGAGCTTTCACCCACCTTTAATAATTACCACACCACACCAACGCAAGAACAAATTTCGAAAAAGGGAGTTTTTATGAGATTGTTAAAGAAATCACTCACATCGCACGCACGCACACACAAGTGCTATCGGCCTGAGGGAAACCCGATATTTCCATGAGGGTAAAGTTATTCAGTCGGTAAAAGCCCGTACATCGCAGGGCTAAGCGGTGAGGAAAGAAACAAAGAAATCGAAGTAATTTCGGAAAATAATATTGGAAGTGCTGAATTTGTGAAGTTGAGTGAATATTAACGTCCCACTGTTCAGCAACACGAGGCCTTTTGGGGACGGTCCGCGTAATTTTGAACCATGGTCAAGTGACGCGGACGACACCTGAGCTTGCACCCCCTCTCCTAGCTACCACCCCACACAAACAGGAGGACGCTTGAGATCTCGACTTATTTTACGTGCATCCGGCCCCTATACGGCGGGTCTTCAGTGGTACTAGGATCGAGAATTTGCGAAGATAAGGGAAAATATTAAGCAACAAAGCCATGACACGCACTCACGGGACATGCATTCACATCGTACGCGTAAAACCCCACAAAAGTGTTGGCGTTAGAATAAAAGGAGGATTTAACATCGGGATTAAGTTATACCCTCGGTATAAGCCCGTGCAACGCCGGGCCATGAAAGCTAGTCTTACACTATTAAAATTCGAAGGTAAACAAACGTATCTATCTATCTATGTATGTATGTATGTGCGTCTATCTTCTCACGAACCGCACCACGCAGAAAGTCGCGGAAAGTACCAAAAGATCGGGAATTTTCCGCGGAAGCCGTATTGCCTATTTATATTCCGATATTGTAATTAGTTAAAAAGATATTATTTAAAAACCTTAAAACGCCTATTTGTTTTACCGCTGCCGGTTGTTTACTTGGCGGAACTTCCCTTCCGTTTCGGCCGAGCGGTAATCTTACGTTTTCCACCATATTAAAATTGTCATCTAATTTTCGGTGTCTAAAATACACAAAAAATAATTACAGAATCGGAAAGATCATTTATTTCGCCACGACACGGTATAATTTTTTTTGTAAAATAACGATATTTTCTATTTTTTTCGAATTATTTAAAATTGTGTTAAAACTGATGCTTTTTATGAAAATTATATCTAAATCGTTGGGTATGAATTACTTTTCGTGTTATTAAATCGATATTCTACACTAATTAACTTCAAGCCTTTCTCATTTAGATCCATTCATTTAAAAAATAAAATTCCCAAAACTTTTTTTTAAAACAATTTTTAAAAAGTAGTCTTAAGTTTTACTTCACATTGAATAACTTCGTCATTTATGAAGATAATCTCACAAAACTTTTTTTCCGTGTGTACAGTAATATTATCCATAACATATACGAGGATTGAAAAAATTGCTTCAAAATTATGGATTTAAAAAAGAATTGTGACTTTCGTAATCTTATGTTTTTCTGAGAAATAAATTAAAAAGTAGTAATTTGTACATTTTTTATTTCAAAGTATGTTATTTTTGCAAATATTTGGTGATGTTTGAGAGCATTAACGTAAAAATTATGCCCTTAAAATGAAGGTAATGATTTTTAAAATAATTTAAAATACGCGATTTTACATTTAGCCAAACATTGGTGTCGAAAATTAGCTTTGCGCCAAAGCATTTGACCTGTTTCGACTTCGACCACATCTAACTCAAGGGTTACACTAAAAAAATTCTGCCTTAAACAGGGGGAATTCAGTAACTTTGGCGAGTAAAAAAAAATCCGAGTGAAAGAATTATTTTTTTGTCAATTTTCTTTATATAATTTTCAAAATTAAATAACTATATATGTCAGATTAAGACGATAAAATGCATTCAATGCATTTCTGAGATTCATTTAAAATATTTATCAGTATAGAAATTTTTGTTCTCTTTCATAAAACTTATAGTTTACTTTAAAATAATGCCTAATGTATATTTCTCTTTTTGACATATAATTTCATAATAAAATCGAAGAATTTGCCCATTCGAAATTTTTTTTTGGAAATAGTCAGTTAAATAGGAATAAATTCCTTAGAAAAAAAAAGCTATGTTCGTATTATATATTCTTTATTATTAATTGCTTTTTTTTTAAATATCAAAAATCAATAAATTTTTTGCAATACATTTAAATGTAATCTTCAATCGAAATCTTTCAATCATTATGTGAATATCCTGTGGATCCCCTCAATTAAAAATTCAATTAAATTTGAATCTCCCATTCATTAGTATTGCCTATTTTCACTTCTGCTGCAGGGCTGGGTAGCGTGGTTGGCTAGAGCACCGCTTTCGCCCTTCCGCTAAGTGTCTCATTCTTATTTTCTGGGTTCAAATCTAGAGGATTCCATTTTGTTCATTTCTGCTTATTTTTCCCACCCCGTAAATTAATTCTCTCTTCTTCAATGATTGAATTCACTTGCTGCATCCCCACTGATCTAAAAATTACTTCATTTTCAGTGCTGCCATTATGTAAGCAAATGGCATGTCACACAATTAATTGCTAAATGAGCAATCTTAATCAATTTTATTAGAAAATAATTAATAAGTTAGTTTTTTATAATATACTTTTTTTCGAAGATACGTGTTTAAATAATTTTAACACAGAGTGGAATGAAAAACTATAAAATTAAAATAAAAATTTAAATGTTTTTATCAAATAGTATTATTTTCTTTTTCAATGTTTTTTCAGTGAAATTTTTAAAAAATTAAAATGCATTCACACAATGCATTTCTGATATTCATTTAAAATATTTATCAGTATCGAAATTTTTGTTCTATTTCATAAAACTTATAGTTTACTTTAAAATAAAGCGTAATTGCATGAAACTTTTTTCCCTCCCGTGTCGAATATTTCAAAAAATTCTCACAATTTTACTTCAAGAATTAAAATAGTAGTGAAATTTTGTAATTTGAAAAATGTATGCTTTCTGTTCTTTTTTCAGCATACAACTATTTTTAAAAATGCTACAGTTTCGTTTCCGGGAAAAAACTATCTTTCTCTAAAGAATTTTATAGAAAAAAAACAACTTTTTTTTTCTTACAAAACAATGCTGTTTTGCATATTTTATGATTTTTTCTCATATGAATCAATATCGTTGCGTTTATATAAAAATGGTTTTTAAAACTTTCAGAATCAGTGATTTAAAAAATAAAAAGACGAAAACTTTTTTGAAAGAATTGTAATAAAACACTCAAAATACTTAAATCAATCATTTAATAATTTCTTCACTGAAAAAAAAAATTGCATGAAATTTTTCCCCGTGTGTCGATTTTGCTTAAAAATTACGGATTTTAAAGATTTTTTTTGTCATATTCATAAAATAAAGTTTTTGCGAGAAATAATATAAGCATTATATTTGTAACCTTTTTTCTTCAAAAATTATTGTTGTTTCCAATCAATATGTGAAAACTTGAAATTTTCAATTAAAAATTGAGCCCTCAAAAATAATGAAAACTTTAAAGACATTCTAAAGGCTTTGCGCATGCGCGAGAATCATTATTATTATCCCACCCCCTTCTGTTTAACGCTCAGTGGCCAAGGTCAAACTTGCTGTTGCAATATTTTTTCCGTTATTGAAATGTGCGTGAGGGATTTTTAAAAAGTCGCACTGTTCACCTACTCCAGAGTTTTTTGGCGACGGACTTCGAAATTTTCAATTTAAAACTTTTAGAATCAGTGATTTTAAAAAAAAGCCAAAAACTTTTTTGAACAAATTTTAGTCAAACACTCAAAATACTTAAATCAATCATTTAATAATTTCTTTTTTTATAAAGGTAATTGCATGAAACTTTTTTCCCCCATGTCAAATATTTCAAAAAATCCTCACAATTTTACTCCAAGAATTAAAATAGTAGTGAAATTTTGTAATTTTAAAAATTTATACTTTCTGTCTTTTTTTCAGCTTACAACTATTTTTAAAAATACTACATTTTCGTTTCCGGGAAAAAAAATTGCAACGAAAGAATTGGAAAGTGAGTGGGTGATTTTAAAATTCACCCTGTTTGCCTATTCGAAAATTTTTGGTGACGGACCTCGAAATTTTCAACCATTCTCAAGTGACGAGAACGACACCTGAGCTTTCACCCATCTTTAATAATTACCACACCACACCAACGCAAGAACAAATTTCGAAAAAGGGAGTTTTTATGACATAGTGAAAGAAATCACTCACATCGCGCGCATACACACACACACACAAGTGCTATCGGCCTGAGGGAAACACGAAATTTCCATGGGGATGAAACTATTCACTCAGGAAAAGGAAAGAATTGGAAAGTGAGTGGGTGATTTTTAAATTCGAACTGTTTGCCTATTCAAGGGTTTTTGGTGACGGACCTCGAAATTTTCAACCATGCTCAAGTGACGAGGACGACACCTGAGCATTTACCCATCTTTAAGAATTACAACCTCAAACCAACGCAAGAACAAATTTCGAAAAAGGGAGTTTTTATGACATAGTTAAAGAAATCACTCCCATCGCGCGCGTACACACACACACACACAAGTGCTATCGGCCTGAGGGAAACACGAAATTTCCATGGGGATGAAGTTATTCACTCGGTAAAACGAAAGAATTGGAAAGTGAGTGGGTGATTTTTAAATTCGCACTGTTTGCCTATTCGAGGGTTTTTGGTGACGGACCTCGAAATTTTCAACCCTGCTCAAGTGACGAGGACGACACATGAGCTTTCACCCATCTTTAATAATTACCACACCACACTAACGCAAGAACAAATTCCGAAAGAGGGTGTTTTTATGAGATTGTTAAAGAAATCACTCACATAGCACGCACACACACACACACAAGTGCTATCGGCCTGAGGGAAACACGAAATTTCCATGAGGGTGAAGTTATTCACTCGGTAAAAGCCCGTGCCACGCCGGGCTAAGCGGAGAGGAAAGAAACAAAGAAATCGAAGTAATTTCGGAAAATAATATTCGAGGTGCTGAATTTGTGAAGTTGAGAGAATATTAACGTCGACACGAGCAACACGAGGCCTTTTGGTGACGGTCCGCGTAATTTTGAACCATGGTGAAGTGACGCGGACGACACCTGAGCTAGCACCCCATCTCCTAGCTACCACACCACACCAACGGGAGGACGTTTGAGATCTCGACTTCTTTTATTTGCATCCCGCCCCTGCACGGCGGGTCTTCAGTGGTACTAGGATCGAGAATTTGTGTAGAGAAGGGAAATTGTTAAGCAACAAAGCCATGACACGCACTCACGGGTCATGCACTCACATCGTACGCGTCAAACCCACACCAAAGTGTTGGAATAGAATAAAAGGAGGAAATTAACATGGGGATTAAGTTATACCCTCGGTATAAGCCCGTGCAACGCCGGGCTTAGAGGAGAGGAAAAAACATAGAAGCCAAAGTTACTTCGAAAAAGAATATTGGTCATGCTGATTTTGTGAAGAGAAGGGAAAATTTTTCTAAAAGTTGAGAAAGCCCGTGCAACGCCGGGCCATGAAAACTAGTCTTCTACACTATTAAAATTTGAAGGTAAATAAACGTATCTATCTATCTATCTATCTATGTATCTATCTATCTATGTGCGTCTATCTTCTCACGAACAGCACCACGCAGTAAGTCGCGGAAGGTACCAAAAGATCGGGAATTTTCCGGGGAAGCCGTATTGCCTATTTATATTCCGATATTGTAATTAGTTAAAAAGATATTAATTAAAAACCTTAAAACGCCTAATTGTTTTACTTCTGCCGGTTGTTTACTTGGCGGAACTTCCCTTCCGTTTTGGCCGTGCAGTAATCTTACGTTTTCCACCATATTAAAATTGTCATCTAATTTTCGGTGTCAAAATGAGACAAAAAATAATTAATGAATCGGAAAGATCATTTATTTCGCCACTACACGGTATAATTTATTTGGAAAAATAACGATATTTTCTATATTCTTCGAATTTTTTAAAATAGTGTTAAAACAGATGCGTTTTTATGAAAATTATTTCTAAATCGTTGGGTTTGAATTACTTTTCGTGTTATTAAATCGATATTCCACACTAATTAACTTCAAGCCTTTCTCTTTTAGATCCATTCATTTAAAAAAAAAATTCCAAAAACTTTTTTTTTTAAAGAATTTTTAGAAAGTAGTCTTAACGTTTACTTCACATTGAATAAATTCGCCATTTATGAAGGTAATCTCACAAAACCCTTTTTCCGTGTGTACAGTAATATTATCCGTAACATATACGAAAATTGAAAAAATTGCTTCAAAATTACGGATTTTAAAAAAAAAATTGTGATTTTCGTAAACTTATGTTTTTTTCTGAGAAATAAATTAAAAAGTAGTAATTTGTACATTTTTTATTTCAAAGTACGTTATTTTTGTAAATAGTTGGTGATGTTTGAGAGCATTAACGTAAAAATTACGCCCTTAAAATAAAGGTAATGATTTTTTAAAATAATTTAAAATACGCGATTTTACATTTAGCCATACTTTAGTTTACTGTCTGGTGGCGGAGTGCTCAGAGCTCCCTCTACAATCAAGACTATAACTGCAGCACTGCCGTCCGCGGTCAATGCGAAGGAGGATGTCCGACTCGCAGAAACCCGCCGGTCGCCTTTTTTCATACTTGTCTTAAATTTTTTCTTCTACTGGACATTGCGTCGCCACCCATCATTACACACAAAAAGGAAATATTCTAAATATATTTTAATTCTCTCTTCTTCAATGATTGAATTCACTTGCTGCATCCCCACTGATCTGAAATTTACTTCATTTTCAGTGCTGCCATTATGTAAGCAAATGGTATGTCACAATTAATTGCTAAATGAGCAATTTTAATCAATTTTATTAGAAAATAATTAATAAGTTAGTTTTTTATAATATACTTTTTTTCGCAGATACGTGTTTAAATAATTTTAACACAGAGTGGAATGAAAAACTATAAAATTAAAATTAAAAAAATTAAATGTTTTTATCAAATAGTATTACTTTCTTTTTGAATGTTTTTTCAGTGAAATTTTTAAAAAATTAAATTCATGCATTTCAATGATATTCAT